>RJVU01020258.1:2279639-2295825 GCA_003731715.1 Anabarilius grahami
ACCAGCAGATTGAAGGACAGCTTCATCCATCAGGCTGTCAGGAAGCTGAACTCGCTCCCGAACTTACCCCCCCGTCCCTTTTCTGCCCCAGGCACCACTGAACTATGAACTATTATTTTATATTGATCTTGTATAGTTATATCTTATATCTTATATTTTATATTGATCTAGATTATTAAGCTCTACTGTTAGTGTTATCTGTATGCACCGGGGGTCTGAGAGTAACGCAATTTCGATTCTCTGTATGTATGTACTGTACATGTGGAAGAATTGACAGTAAAGCAGACTTTGACTTTGACTTTTTTGACTTTGACTAATTTAACGAGTTTATTCTCAACATTTTATCTCAACTTTTTTCTTGAAATTTAACGAGTTTATTCTCGTAATTTAATGAGTTTATTCTCAACATTTTATCTCAACTTTTTCCTCGAAATTTAACAAGTTTTTTCTCGTAATTTAATGAGTTTATTCTCAACATTTTATCTCGACATTTTTCTCGGAATTTAACGAGTTTTTTTCTCGTAATTTAATTACTTTATTCTCAACATTTTATCTCGACTTTTTTCTCGCAATTTAACGAGTTTTTTCTCGTAATTTAATTACTTTATTCTCAACATTTTATCTCGACTTTTTTCTCGTAATTTAACAAGTTTTTTCTCTTAATTTAACGAGTTTATTCTCAACATTTTATCTCGACTTTTTTCTCGCAATTTAACGAGTTTATTCTCAACATTTTATCTCGACTTTTTTCTAGCAATTTAACGAGTTTTTTTCTCGTAATTTAATGAGTTTATTCTCAACATTTTATCTCGACTTTTTTCTTGAAATTTAACGACATTTTTCTCATAATTTAACGAGTTTATTCTCAACATTTTATCTCAACTTTTTTCTTGAAATTTAACGAGTTTTTTTCTCGTAATTTAACGAGTTTATTCTCAACATTTTATCTCAACTTTTTTCTCGAAATTTAACAAGTTTTTTCTCGTAATTTAACGAGTTTATTCTCAACATTTTATCTCGATTTTTTTCTAGAAATTTAACGAGTTTTTCTCATAATTTAATGAGTTTATTCTTAACATTTTATCTCGACTTTTTTCGCGAAATTTAACGAGTTTTTTCTCGTAATTTAATGACTTTATTCTCAACATTTTATCTGGACTTTTTTTTCGAAATTTAACGAGTTATTTCTCGTAATTTAATGAGTTTATTCTTAACATTTTATCTCGACTTTTTTCTCGAAATTTAACGAGTTTTTTTCTCGTAATTTAATGACTTTATTCTCAACATTTTATCTCGACTTTTTTCTCGAAATTTAACGAGTTTTTTCTCGAAATTTAACAACTTTAATCTCGAGATGGTTTTATTTTTTTATTATTATTATTTTTTTTATTCAAAGAACAATAACATACAGTATGCCATGAAACAACATCAAAAGGAAGAAGAAGAAAAAAGGAAAAGAACAAAATTACAACAAATAAAACAGGGTGCCAGGGGGAAGTAAATATAAAAGTTCAAAACATAGATAGAAAATATACATACATTATATATATATATATATACATACACATATACATAGATACATAGACACATACATACATATACCCATACATACATACACACATATCATATACATTCAAATCAAATAAATGTATTATCAAGTTCTTAAAGCTTTCTTGTTTAAAGAGTCTCTGATACTGTCAATACATATAGATATTTCAGTCAACAAAATCATAAAGTTTTGTACCTTATTAGTAAATTTGCACTTATGAATGTGAAATTTGGTTAACAATATAATTAGATTTATTAGATAAAAGCATTGTTCTTCTTGATCAAAATAATCAGTAAAGCCAAAGAGTACGTTTTCCCACAAGAGTGAAAGAGATTTTGAACACTGAAAATTTTAGTTGATAAATTTTTGAACCTTACACCACAGTGTAACCGAGTATGAACAGTGCCAAAATAAGTGCAAGGCAGTTTCCTCATGTTGTTACAAAAGATACAATTTACATTTATTCCTTTTTTAAATTTTTGTAAATAATGATTTGCTGGATAAAATCTGTGAATAAGCTTATACGAAACTTCTTTAATCTTATTTCTAAGATGATATTTCTGTGGCAATAACCACACTTTCCTCCAGCAAATCAATTTTCCATTTAGTAAAGAAATCCAATGAGACAAAACATAAGGGACAGTAACAATTTATCTTTGGAAAAGAGTACGAATAGCTCTATTATTATTTTCAGAATTTAACGAAAAACAAATGTTACCAACATAAGATTTTGAAACATCAAAAGACATTAAATCAGGGGAAAGGTTTTTATTATTATTTTTTTATTATTATTGCTTGGCCCTAATCCTCTTCCGTATTATTATGACCTAACGAAGCCTCGTTTATTAAAATCACGTGACTTTGGCAGTTTGATACGCGCTCTGAATCACTGGTTCGAAACAAATGATTCACAAAGGTTTCGAAGCTTCACGAAGCGTCTTTGCTAGGCAACTGTACCGACGCCGGAAGTGCGTGGCTGTGAGAGACATGGCGAACAAGAGGGGAACAGCTGTGCCTGTCCTCTTCCATCGTATTTTACGATATTTTTCAGTATTAATCCTCACTGTTTTATCCTATAAATTAACTTCGGCCTCAGATGACGATGCATTTCGTGCCGGGCAGTCGATGCTGTCTCCGGTGGCTGCAGCATCACGGGATGTTCGGTAGGATTCATATGCTGGAAAAGATTCTTCCTGCTTTTACGCGGCTAATGTCCACAGCTGTTAAATTCACGCGTGTTGGCTTATTCATGTTGTGTGGTACCCTTTAAACTCATTTTAAAATAAATGAGTATGTTTCTGAGGTTATAAGAGACTTAAAACATTTGGCTTCTCCTTTTTGTCTTGTTTACCTCCAGCACTATCAAGAACCTCTTTATTAACACCCAACCAGAAATGCTTTTATATTGAATATTATACTGGATATCACCATTATAATATATTACAATTATATTATATTATTAAAATGGCCCTTATTACAATGATTCACTTTAAAATAAAAACAAACATTAGCCCATTGTGAGAAGTTTCTCTCAAACTAAGGCATTTTATAAATGCATTTAGTCTGGTATTGATTTGATTTCCAGTAGGAAATTTGATATAAGTTTATTACACATAAATAATTACGGATAATTTCACAATAAAAACAGGTTTTATTTGAAACATTTTGATCAGAGAAAGGACAAAAATGAAAAATCACCTGGAATATTTCACACCAGATTTAATGAACAATTAAATTGCTCTGAGATAGAAGCAGGGGAGAATAAATAACATTAACATTTAATAATAAAAACAAGTTTTGTTTGAAACACTTTAATTGGAGAGAGGACAACACTGAAAAATCATTTGAAATATTTTACAACAAATATAATGAAAAATTAAATTGCTCAAAAATGCTCAAACTAATTTATTGAGAGTTCAGTTCATTCATTTTTATTAACATCTTTGTGATAGTAGTCTGAAAAATCTGTTATTTTATAATGTATTTAGTTTGGTATTGATTTGATTTTAAATGAGATAGATAGAAAATAATTACAATTGTACAATAAAACATGTATTGTTTGAAACATTTAAAACGGAGAGAGGACAAAACAAAAAAAGGAATATTTCACGCTGAATTAAAAAAAAAAATTGTTTTTAATTTTAGGCAAAAAAATGCTCAAACCAAAATATTGAAAGTTCGATTAATTAAACTTCATGAGAAAAATAATCTTTCAATAATGTGAACATAGCATTTTAACCAACACATTAAGACAAAAAATGGGAACCTGAAACTGTACTGCACTGTTGGAATGACCCTGTTTTTATGTAATGCTCAGATACCTCCTGTATGATGTGAATCCACCTGAGGGTTTCAATCTGCGCCGGGATGTGTACATTCGCATGGCCTCTTTGCTGAAGACATTGAGGAAAGAGGGCGACTGGGTGCTCGTGTTGCCTCCATGGGGTCGCCTGTATCACTGGCAGAGCCCTGATATACATCAGGTTCGCATCCCCTGGGGGGAATTCTTCAGCGTGACCAGCCTGCAAGCTAACATACCAGTCATTGAATATGAGGAATTCATTGCTGGTGAGCTATGAGGTTTTTCTTTTTCTGAGAGAGACTAGAAATACATGTGATTGTTTAGCTTAATTATAACTGACATTCATTTGTTCAGACAGGGGGAATGTTAAAAATATTTTGCAATTCCACATGGTGACAGTAGTTGCAGAAGATACACACTTCACCTATAAGGACAGTCTTGCGTGACTGTCTGGTTAGTCATATTGTATTTAAATATATGTAGGAACATTGCATTTATAAATAATAAAAGCTGAGACTCAATTATGATTCTCACATTCTGTGTCTTTATTATTGATCTCAGAGTCTGGAGGTCCCTTCATTGACCAGATCCTTGTGCTGCAGAGCTATGCAGAGGGCTGGACAGATGGGAAATGGGAGGAGAAGGTGCATGAACGGCCATGCATTGAAAGACTGATGTACTCAAAAGACAAACAGGGCTATTACAGGTACTGCTTTAGAATCAGAGGTTCATCCGGTTTAGGTGCTCTTGACATTAACAGAGGCTGATAGGAATGTTTATGCAACTTTTAAAGCCATACACAAATAGTTGTTAAAAAATATATAATATATTATATGTTATACATATATTATATTTAATATACTATACATTTATAAATCTTTAATAAAAAATACATTTATTTATTTATTTATTTTTTATAAAGGCAATTTTTAGACTCCCACTCAAACACATATGCTGTTCTTTTTCTGTGGAACACAAAAGGAGAAACTTTTCCATATTCACCACATTTCACCATATTTTTTGTCTTTACAATTCCAACAAGTCTGACAAGTTCAAACTCAAACATAACAACACTGGACCTTCTTTATTTGTTCCACAGAAGAAAGAAATGCATAGGATTGGAACAAAGTAAATAATGCCAAAATTTCCATTTTTATAATATTTCTTTTATTAAATCTTGTTTGTCTTTCTCCAGAGGTTGGTTTTGGGGTTATGAGGAGACCAGAGCATTGAATGTCACCTGTTTATCTGCTCAGGGACATGCCTCTATTTTGGCCCCTGTCCTACAAAACAACTTAACAGCCACGTAAGTCACTTTGTAAATAAGTTTGCAATAAAATAGCTTTTAAGTGCAAATGGGGGTGTTGTATATTTGTTGTCATTGAACCACAGGTCAGTAATGCTTGACAGAGCTGAGACTGTCCTTCATGATCACTATGCTGGGAAGGACTACTGGGATGTAAGTCCATCAACAAATATTTTCATGTTTTAGAGATAATTTAGCTAAAATATAGTAGTAATTAAGATTTTTGAAATATTTCTCACCTGATTGTTTGAAATAGAACTAAACATTTGATTATATTGCTCTACAGACACGGCGAAGTATGGTGTTTGCCAAACACTTGCGTATTATAGGAGACGAGTTTAGGGCCAAGTATCTCAACTCCACAGATAAACAGGACCAGACACCATACAACGAGGACTGGACCCGAATTAAAGTACGTTTTACTTTCATTAAAGGGTTAGTTCACCCAAAAATAAAATTCTGCCATTAATTACTCACCCTCATGTTGTTTCAAACCCGTAAGACTTTTGTTCATCTTCAGAACACAAATGAAGATATTTTTGATAAAATCTGAGAGATTTCTGTCCCTCCATAGACAGTCTACGCAACTGAAAATTTGACGCTTCAAAAAGTTCATAAAGAGATCGTAAAACTAATCCATATGAATTGAGTGGTTTAGTCCAAATTATCTGAAGAGACTCGATCGCTTTATATGATGAACTGATTGAATTTAGGCTTTTATTCACATATAAACATTCATCAACTCACACAGCAGTTGTGGTAAACGGAAGTTCAAGCATGTTTGCTTGTTTGCTTGACGTGCGAGAACCAATGAGGTTCATTCTTGTGTGTTACGCAGCATAATTGAGCTTGCGCAAGAGGTTTGTTCTTGCTCGTCAAGCAGGTTTGGTTGGGCTTCTGTTTATGTTCGCTGATCAATGTTTATATGTGAATAAAAGCCTAAATTCAATCAAAGTTTCAGTTGTGTAGGCTGTCTATGAAGGGACAGAAAGCTCTCAGATTTCATCAAAAAGATCTTCATTTGTGTTCCGAAGATGAACGAATGTCTTACGGGCTTGAAACGACATGAGGGTGAGTGATTAATAACAGAATTTTCGTTTTTGGGTGAACTTACCCTTTAATGCTCCCTTCTCATTGTTGAAATATAAGAAGTGCTGGTGTCATTGCTGTCTGCATGATAGATAGAGTCAATCCGGTGTTTATGCAATAAGGTGAAGGATTTGAACTCTTTAGTTCAAATGTCAAGACAATGTGTTTCTGGAATGTTTGCAATGTGCTTTACACCCACATTCATTTCATTCTGACAGCAATCATATTTGTTTGATTAACTTTTGTAAACTCTTGGACCCAGAACAGGTTGGGCAGTGCTAAGGGAGGCCCTTACCTGGGAGTCCACTTACGTAGGAAGGACTTCATCTGGGGTCACAGAGACGATGTGCCTAGCCTTAAAGGTGCAGTGAAGAAGATCCGTAGCCTCATGAAGAAGCACAAGCTTCAGCAAGTCTTTGTTGCCACCGATGCAGATGAAGAAGGTACAGACCAAAAAAGAGAGAGAGTAAAACCTCAATAATGTATGAAGGATTTATCCACTCAGACATGTTTTCTTTTTTACACAACTTTCACTGAATAGAGGTAGACGCCATACTTCCTGCCAATCAGCCACATACAAGATATTGTGATGTTTTAAGGAATATTCACTCAAAAATTCATATATTTGTTATTGTTTACTCAACTTCATGTCATTCCGAAACCTTTTGCGGATATATTTTTCTGTTCAGCACAATAAAAGATTTTAAAAAATATTCACGCATGACTGTCAAGCTTCAAAAAGGACAAAAATGCACCATAAAAGTAGTAAATATGACCTGTGCACTATTATATTTCAAGTTTTCTGAAGCAGCTTTGATAGCTTTGTATAAGGAAAAAAACTAAATTTGATTTGTTATTCACTGAAAATCTTCTCTACGGAGCCCTTAAACGGACACGGTGAAGGGAAAAAAAAATATGAGATGGGAGGAAAAATTATACTTGTCAATGCTTTTACGTTCTCTCACAAATGTTTTGCGGTCTCTTGAGAAACTTTGCATTCGCTCGCAGAATGTTTTGCATTCCCCGAGAAACTGTGTTTGCTTGCAGAGAATTCAAAAGTTTTGCGAGGCAATGCAAAGTTTCTCAGAGGAAATCAAAACTTTTGCTAGCGAACGCAAAAGCATTGAAATATAATTTTTCCTCCCATCTCATATTTTTTATTTCATCATGTCCCTTTAGGGGCTCCGTACTTCTCTTCCTATACTCTAGTTTAATGTTTGGGGTCAGTATTTTAATACAGAAATTAATACTTTTATTCAGCAAGGACACAATAATTGATTAAAAGTGACAGTAAAGACATCTTAATAAAATTTTAATAAATGCCTTTTAACTTTATATTTATGAAATAATGATACAAAAAGTTTCACACTTTCCACAAAAAATATTAAGCAGCACAACTGTTTTCTGCATTGATAATAATAAGAAATGTTTCTTGAGCACCAAATCAGCATATTAGAATGATTTTAAAAGGATCATGTGACACTGAAGACTGATGTAATGATGCTGAAAATTAGCTTTGTCATCACAGGAATAAATTACAGTTTAAAATATTTTTTAATTAAGCAGTTATTCTAAATTTTCATAAAATGGCACAATATTACTATTTTTATTTAAGTTTTGATCAAATAAATGCAGCCTTGGTGAGCATAAGAGACTTCTTTCAAAAACATTACTGACCATTTGAGCGGTGCTGTATAGAGTATATAATAATAATAAACTTTATTTTCTATAGCGCCTTTAAATCCCATCTCAAAGCGCTTCACAGAAGAAAAAGACATACAATTATACAAACAATACTTTAAAATAAGTGAGATATAAAAAACACACCAAATAAGAACATACTATCAAAAACAAGTAAATTAAAAATTTTAATTTAAATCAAGTAAAACTACCCTAAAGAAACAAGCTTTAAGGGAGGATTTAAAAACACTAAGGGATTCTGCTTGCCTAATTCGAGCAGGCAAGGAATTCCAAAGTCTTGGAGCGACTGAAGAAAATGCCCTATCACCCATAGATTTTAAAGGGGTATGTGGAACGATTAAAAGGCCAGTTTCCGAAGAGCGGAGAGCACGCACAGGTGTGTAAGGGGCTCAGTGAGATAGTGAGGAGCCAAACTATTCAAAGCTTTATTAGTAAGCATGAGTACTTTAAAATCCACCCGAAATATACAAACAAACATACAGTATATATGTGTTTGTATATGTATGTATGTGACATCAGGCTTTTTCTTCTTTTAGACCTTGCTAAACTGAAAAGGATGCTTCCTGAGATGGTTCGATACGAGCCCACCTGGGAGGACCTCGAGCTCCTGAAAGATGGAGGGGTGGCCATCATAGACCAGTGGATCTGTGCCCATGCAAGGTATTGAACCACACCCTCTGCTGTGCTTTTTTCTGTCGCAACAAAGAGGTTACAGAATGACATTGCATTTTTATGTACAAAACCTGCTTTATCAACTGTGAAGATCATTGATCTACTCCAGTTTCAGTCAGTTGCTTTTCAAGCTACAGTGCCCTCCACAAATATTGGCACCCTTAGTAAATGTGTGCAAAGTCGGCTGTTAAAATAAATCTGCATTGTTTATCCTTTTGATCTTTCATTCAAAAAATTCACAAAATTCTAACCTTTAATTTAAGTAAAACAATTGAAAATGGGGGAAAAGCTCATTATGAAATAAATGTTTTTATCTAGTTTGCGTTGGCCACAATTATTGGCACCCAATTATTGCAACGTCCTTTTGCCAAGATAACAGCTCTGAGTCTTCTTCTATAATGCCTGATGAGTTTGGAGAGCACCTGACAATAGATCAGAGACCATTCATCCACACAGAACCTCTCCAGATCCTTCTGATTCCCAGCTCCATGTTGGTGCTTCTTCTCTTCAGTTCACTCCACTCATTTTCTATAGTGTTCAGGTCAGGGGACTGGGACGACCATGACAGAAGCTTCATTTTGTGCTCAGTGACCTATTTTTATGTTGGTTTTGATGTTTGTTTTGGATCATTGTCCTGATAGAAGATCCAACCACGGCCCATTATAGGAGCGGAAGCGGTCCGGTTTTGATTTTTTATCTGTTGGTATTTGATAGAATCCATGATACCATGTATCTGAACAAGATGTCCAGGGCCTCCAGCAGAAAAATAGGCCCACAACATTAAAGATCCAGCAGTATGTTTAACCGTGGGCATGGGGTACTTTTTATCCCTGTTTACACCAAATCCATCTGGTGGGTTTGCTGCCAAAAAGCTCTTTTTAGTTTCATCTGACCACAGAAGCCGGTCCCGTTTGAAGTTTCAGTCGTGTCTGACAACTGAATATGCTGGAGTTTGTTTTTGGATGAGTGAGGAGGATTTTTCTTGAAACCCTCCCAAACAACTTGTGGGGATGTAGGTGCTGTTTGATAATTTTCTTTAGGCTTTCTGACCCCAAGACTCAACTAATCTCTGTAATTCTCCTGCTGTGATCCTTGGAGAGTCTTTGTCCACTCAAACTCTCCTTCTCACCGCGCATTAGGATGATTTAAACACACGTCCTCTTCCAGGCAGATTTGTAACATCTTTAGTTGACTGGAACTTCTTAATTATTGCCCTGATGGTGGAAATGGGGGTTTTCAATGCTTTAGCTTTTTTCTTATAGCCATTTTCTATTTTTTGTGAAGCTCAACAATCTTTTGCTGCACATCAGAACTATATTCTTTGGTTTTACTCATTGTGATGAATGATTAAGGGAATTTGGCCTTTGTGTTTCCTCATGTTTGTACTCCTGTGGAACAGGAAGTCATGGCTGGACAATTTCATGTTCATGATCACCCTTTTGTGCTAAAACATTTAAATATGAATGGGAGTATACTTCAGAGATATTTTACATTTATTTCATAATGTGAGTTTCGCGCCACTTTCAATTGTTTTACTTTTATGAAAGTTTAGAATTAGGATATACAATGCAAATTTATTTTCACAGCCGCCTTTGCTCATATTTACTAAGGGTGCCAATATTTGTGGAAGGCACTGTAGTTAAGATTATTTCTTTTAGTCTTTAGTTCTTTTTTTCTTTATGTCTTTCTTTGACTATAATTTGTCTTTGTCTAGCTTCATTTTAAATCTGTCCCTAGAAGATTAAGTTGTCTCAGTGTCAGTGTTAGAGAAAATCCTACAATTTTGTTTCAATGTAAACTTAGTGTTGGGAAATGAGTATAATAATCACAACACGTGTTGTTTTGCACATTTTTCCCTGTCTTGGCAAACTATTTGAAGTTAACATTTTAATATTAACTGAATTTTAAAAGTTTTTTAGTAAGAAGGATCATTACAAATATGATTCTTGCTGTTAAAAACGAAAAGCATGACATGACGTAATGGCTTGCACCACAATCCTTTCAATCAATGCAAGCACTAGCTTTACTGGAAAAAATGCTCATTGTTTTATATGACAACCTTTGACCCAACCTATCAGCATATCTTTTGTAAAACAAAAATGAATCACCCACTCACATCTGTTGTCTTTCTCGTCAGGTATTTCATTGGGACATCAGTTTCAACCTTCTCTTTCAGAATACACGAGGAAAGAGAAATCCTAGGTTTTGATCCTAAAACCACCTATAACCGATTCTGTGGTGACGATGAGAATGAATGTGAACAGCCAACACACTGGAAAATTGTCTACTAATAACACAGAAACCACAGAAAACACGATGCTGGTCACACAGACTGCAATTGTTTTCTCAGATTTAAGATGATTCTCTATATTTTTTGAATGTTTTTGCTGACAATGTTGAAAATACACATTTTTAAAGGCAGAGCCGAGGAATTCCGATTGCGTAAAAAGTAGGGTTAGATAAGGGGAGCCATAAGAGGAATATATCAAATGGCTTTTAGCTCATATCTTGTGTCAGATATGGAATTTGTGAATGCTGCTGCTCTGTTCTCACAGTTCTTTCATTTGTATTGTTGATGCTCAAGATGAACTGTGTTTAAACACTGTGATCAAACCTGTTTGAAAATGGCCAACATGATTTTTCACCACTGCTCCAGTATTTGAAGTCTAGCTTTATGTGGTACTTGCCTATTTTTTTTTGTCTCACCACATATTATGCCTTTGACAAATGATGTATAAACATACAGTATTAGTGTTTATTTGATATTTCTATCAGTATTGTGCCTGCCTGCTATTTAAAATATATATTTTTTTCTTCATACATACGTATATATATATAGCTTTCACAGACTTTGGCCATACAGCATTTTTGCATAACCTGATTTTGCTGTTCAACATGTTCCTGGGTCAACATTTTTGTTGATCCTGGAACAACATTCAAATCAACCAATCAGATTTGAGGGACAAGTTTACAGATTATGTCAAGTTTAGGCTTAAAATCATGAATTGGTGCTTCTACATCAGTGTTATTCATCTATCATTTCCCTCTGATTTTTGGGATATCTTATGGGTAGGGTTAGGTTTAGGGGTAGGAATAGGGTTAAGACTAAAAAAAAAAAATCAGGACGTGCCAGCATTTTTACACTACAGCAGCGAAGTTTTCTCACGTCGTAATTAATTTGTTCATTTCAATACCACAGTGCTTTTTACTTTCATAAAGAAGGATGCCAAAATCAAAAGAAATTTAAGATAAGCATCTGGTATGGCAACATTAGCTTTGTTTTTATCACTTGGTGACAAGCAGATTTTCATTGGTAGGTTTTGATTTGTGTATTTCTTTTGTTGTTTGTAAATGTAAATGTTTACCATTACCATTCAGAAATGTACTGTATATGTGCTCTTTCTATAAATGTTTTGTTGAAGTTGTTTTTTTTATATTTTATTTTATTTTTATTATGAAATTGTAATAATCACATCAGTTGATACGAATGTGATCAAGTGTTTTTCGCTTCATTTCTGTGAAAAGAGTTTTCTTATGAGGATATAAACTATAATCAGTGCCTTGGTCTCATAGTATATGTTTAGTAATCCATTGTAAATCTGCCAGATACATTAGTAAACTTTCTGTAGGTTTTGTTCATTTTTACATGACTGATTTTTGCATTCTCTCTCCTGGGGGTTGAATCTGGTTTCATGTGTTGCCAATCTCTCCTGCTCAAAGCTCTACTGATCATTTTACCTCAACTTGTGGGTGGAGACAATGCTTTGTGACTTATTCTCACAGAAAAGGAGCAGCCTTAAGTGTTTTTCAGTCTTTTGTTCTGTTGATGCTTCTGGAACTTTCCAAGCAAAGTCTCTTATTTTAACAATAGTGTGCTATGTGGATCCTAATCTTAGCTGTTTATTATTACAATCAGCTTTAGAACTGAATAACATATGCTAGGTGATATACTATAATTCAATATAATGTATGTGCTTAGAATTTAACCTAAAGACAAAAAGAAGGAACTTTATGAACTTTATAATCTGTAAACCTATTATGACTTCATAAAAACAACTGAATGTGATCTCCATTTCAAAGAAAATCAGATAGTCTGATCAAGACAGTTTGATTGGTTGACTGGAATTTTTTTATTTCCTTCACTCCGTTCATGTAATCATGAGTAGGCTGGGGGGAAAAAACTTAGAGATCTGTAAAGATGTAAACTGTAACTGTAAAGATCACTTTCTTCAGTGAATATTTATCAGGATAGGTTTATTTTTTATCATTTTTTTTAGGCTGCAAAAATATAACTGCTTTGACCAGCAAATACTGCAGTTAACATTTGTTGACCCCGAACTGACATTTAATACCTTTATCCTGAGAACATGGTTCAACCTTTCTGTAAATATCTTGTTTAGCAAAAATAATTTTGGAATTTTAGGTTTCACTCTTCTTATGAAACCTTACCAGCTTGACATGAATATTAATTTCCTCAATAACAATAGCCGTGTGAACAGCACAAGAGTGATGATAGATTTGTGTATTTAAGACCAACTCTTTTTGTCACATTTTTAGCTAGGTATATCGTCTCAGACTAGGTACTATTAGTAGTGTTGTAGTCATGCTCATATTTGATAAAACAGCTCTTTTGCTCTTGTGATATTGCTTAATTATATCATGTTATAATATAAAAATCAAGATCTCATACCTTTTTTGCAAGCATTTCTTGAATTTTGTAGGCATTTGTATTAATTTTGGTGCCATTTTTGACAAAATACTTTGTTGATTTCTGACCCGGCACAACAACAAAAGAAATAAAATTAGAAATAAGTTATCGGTTGCATTTGAAGCAGGGAGTTTTACATTGTGGTCTTGACTGAAATAAAATCCTGAGTCCTCTAAGACCGAGACAAGATCAAAACCTTCAGAAATGGTATCGAGACCGATCTCAAGTACTACACCACTACTATTAGCTAAGCTACCGACCACTCTACATAAATATTAATAAGTAGCCTATTTAAATTAAGCTGAAATTGACCAATCTGAGGAAGTAGCTAGTGAAACTATAAGCTACATGGGACTTTACTAAATTACTTTGTTCATTTATGTTAATATTAATTTATAGTAATTTAAGCAACTTCAATTTCAAATAAATAATAATTATAAAATATAGTCTGCTGTAATTTGATGATTTTGAAATCTGATACATGTTTATTATAAAGCATGTATTAGACTACATAAGTTTCGCAATTGTACCATTCAAAAACAGCCTACCATGGCAATACTGGAAACATATTTATATCATTACATTTGATATAGGCCTACCAAAGGCCTATTCATGTAGGTTATTTATGGAAGAGTAGACCTACTTCAAAGACCAAAAACATGGTAATGCAATAGTTCTTTATTTGCTTTAGTGAATTGTTAGTGTGTTGACTTCTCTTTTGTTAGGAAAATGTATTGACCTGCAGTATACATGGTGTTGCACAGGTGTTGAACCTTCAAATAAAGACCTTCCTATCACTGGCAAACGACAGAAATAATACTCATATCTTGTTTCAATTCACTGTAGGCCTACTTTTCCCCTTGATCCACTTATGTTTTGTTCTCTGCTCCTTCATATCCCGTTACTGTTGTAGAGAGAGAGAGGAATGGTTCCAAGCATTTTCGAACTGAATCGCGAACTGATTCAGACTGATTTGTAAACCTGTTTGACTGATTCACTGAAAAGAACCGATTCGGATTGTGATTCATTCGCGGCATCTTAAAGGGATAGTTCACCCAAAAATGAAAATTCTGTCATCATTTACTCACCCTCAAGTAGCTCCAAACCTGTATAAATGTATTTGTTCTGCTGTACACAAAGGAAGATATTAGGAAGAATGTCAGTAACCAAGCACCCCCCACCACCACCATTGACTATCATAGTAGGAAAAAAAAATACTATGGTAGGCCTAGTCAATGGGGGGCAAGATCTGATGGGTTACAAACATTCTTCCTAATATCTTCCTTTGAATGTATACAGGTTTGGAACAACTTGAGGGTGAGTAAATGTTGACAGATTTTTCATTTTTGGGTGAACTATCCCTTTAATGGTTAGGCTAGTTCTTAAATATTGCTTAAATAGTGCTATTTACTGAAAAAGCGTCGATGCTAAAAGCTGATTAACCACCATTACTGGTCACAGCAGTGTAGTTAACCAACAGCTTAGTTACTGAAATGTCTCATGATTTAAAAAGTAACAGCACCACCTGGCAAAACGTGTGTTCGACGTCGGATGCGGCTGGATGCAACTGATCGGCGAGAGTACCCGTGTGCAGGCGGGGAGGAGCTGAAAACGGAGACGTGAAGTCAGACACTTTCTGCTTCTTGTAGTGACACTCGCGCTGCATTTGCATACTTTTATCACAGCTGAAGTTAAATAAATGCAATATTTGATTAATACACTGATGTTTCAGAGACCTTTTCATTCAAAAATTCATGTACTGCTTACAGCATCTGTTTTTAAAGTTCAACATTAGCATATATTATTAATACCAATGTAGTGGGGCTACGTTTTTTATCAGTTTTATTTTGACACAATATAACATCGCGACTACATGAAAAGTGCTTTAAAAATACAGATTTTTGAGCATTAGTGGAACTGAAGGTGTGAGAAGAAACACGAAACACAAGTGATCGTTGGCATGCGGTGAATCCGGCCAATCACGGAACGTGTCGTCATCAGAGCTCGTGCAGCTGCTCTTGAGAAACTGCGCTGGCTGACTCAGCCGGCTGCTCTCGAATCGCTCTCGCGGTACTTTGAAGCCATATGTCACAGTCACATGGCGTCGCCGCTGTCTCAAGTCGTCAAGTCAAAGCCACTGGAAGGCAAGCCTGCAACGTTTAGCCAAAAAAGCGTAACGGCTAATGCTAACGCTCCACCCCCGGCATTACGCAGGGAAGGAGACCAGAGGCCGTTTTTTGAATGGTGTCAATGGATGAGAGGCTTCACTATGCTGATTAAACAGCTTTTGTGAGGAAATAGCTAATCATTTAATTTATCGACAGCCTGTTTGCTAATCTTCAGCATGTTTTACACTAAACAATACTTTCGTTGGGAACTATATGTAGATTTTAGCTTGATAAAAATTTATTTTTTTAAGAGAAAGCAGACTAGGCTAGGGAATGTTGTGACTGATGTCACTGCCATTACCCGATTGGCTGAGAGGTGCCGCACGTGATTAAGTTAGCCATTACGCTTTCTCCAATGGTCAGAGATACAGACCCTCTTATCTCCCTATAATAATATGATCTCTGGTCAAGTAGTCGTTGGACAAAATTTCTTACCGGCATGCACAGCTTTACTAATTCGTTCCCTCGATTTACTAACTCTCGCGCACGATTTAGCCTACTATTTTTTTCCTGCATACGCTGCTGAAAAGTCACGTGATTTAAAAACTAACGTCGCCACCACTTCGCTACTGAGAAATGTGAAATACTTTCGTTACCTTAAAAATACATGATTAACAAAATATTAATATTAAATTTTAATATTAAAATATTAAATTTTAAATTAAACTTAACTGCATAATTTAAAAATAGC
>RJVU01020258.1:2304854-2357680 GCA_003731715.1 Anabarilius grahami
GCTGTTATATTATATATATATATATATATATATATATATTTTTTTTTATTCATTTATTTATTTATTTATTTTGATAATAAATTGCATGATTATAGGTAAAATGTTTTGTCTAAAGCATTGTAGTAGAAATCACATATTCATTGTTAAAATTCAATCAGCTCGGTCAAGATTATTTGCTTTAAATTTAATTCTGTTATTATCTACATATTTTCATATTGCTTGAAACTTGTATGACATTTTTTCTGTGAACACAAAAAGAGTAAAAGTCAATACATTTAGGTTAACATTTGGTCTTCTTGGCTCCTGATTAAAAACTTTAATATTATACTAACATGTCAGTGAACTGAATTAAAGTATTAAGTTAAAGAATGAAAAAACAAAACAAAAAACAATTTTAATTAGTCTGTGCCACTGCCTTAAAGTAAAATAAAATAGTCTTAAAATATGTTAGTTTAGCTAGTTCAGTTGAAGAAATATAGAAAAGGCTTTACTTTGCTCTAATATGAACCACAAAAGATTTCTTGAGTGAATAAAAATAAAAAATAAATCCATATAGATTAAGGTAGGGCAGAAACTCCCATGTTGGCATTCCTTTTTTTCTACTTTCTTTAATTAATTACATTTCTTTGTGTACTCTCAACAAACTCACTACCACATGACTTATTTGTGTAATCCTTCTCATAGTGCTTATCTTTAAGTAATACTCCATCTTTCACTGTGACGTGTGCTATTTAAAAATCTGCCTATCCTGTTGCTTGGGCAAAAACGTCAGCATTTACATAACCACATGTCTTTATTGTGTACATATCCATATGTTGAATAATCATTTATGATAGTATAATATGACCATTTGCTAAACCTTTAGTAACAAGACTATAGTTTGTCCTTCTAAAAAAATAATTATAGTTCTTGTTTATATCGATGGTCCTCTATTTATTTCAGTCTATCAGCACTGCTCCATGGTTTACCTCCATTGGCCCATCTACAGAAGGGAGGACTGGTTCACTCAATCCTGAAAAGGGATACATCAGATCATCCAGAGCTCCTAGAGATATGGGACAGAATGCTCAGTATGTGCATTATCTTCAGTCTATTAATTCAGTGCCACAGATAAAAAAATAAAATTGATAATTTATGAATTTGTGTGTTTTTTTAACTATGTTGTTTACTTCTTTTTTTTTTTTTTAAGATTCCAGCCNAAGCTTTCAAAACATTCCAAATGTGACTTCAGTCATGCAAGCTTTTAACAACACTGTACTGGTTGATCAGGTTAGTGTTTTTTTTGTATTCTTGAACATATCCATATATTTTTCTTACATATACCGCATTTTCCAAATTCCTCACTTCTGTTTTGTTTTATTTTATTTGATTTTACTTTACTTTATTTTACTTTATTTTTATGAGAGAATTATGTAAAAGGTTAATTATTTTGTATTATTTTATAGTTATACAGTCTTCAGAAATACAAATACTCATTGTATTCAATGTATTGTATTGAAAAATACAAATACTCAAATTTTTTTGTAATAGTCAATGGTTGTTATGTTATTCAAAACCTGAAAGCCTCAAAATAGAGCTAAACTGAGCCTGCCTTTTTGCAATTGTATGTGATGGCTCATCAAGGCTGTAAACATGTCTTGAACATTTGAGTGATCGTGATTGGGGGTGTCATTGGGTAATATTTTTTTTTTAGAAATTAAATAATTTAAAGATTAAAAGGGATTTAAGGGAATAACGAAAAAGAAATAAGAATGGTATAAGTTCCAGGTCTGTTATTGTAGTTATTAAGTAATCAATTTAAACTATTTGCAAATAATATATTTTTTAAATATATTCACTCTTATTTGTATGTCCAATATGTCAAAAACGCAAAAGGTTTCTTGTCTCGTCACATTCAGTTATGAATTACAATAATAATCAAATAATAGCATGTTTTCAATTCAAAACGGCAAAATTTCATAAAAATGTTTTCATCACTGGATATTACTGTCTGTCGCTGAATATTTCAATCATAAAACAGTCGCCAAATATTAAATGATTAGCTACTTAATCGCCACATAATCGTTCACTGCTAAAATGAAAGCATCGCATTGGAACTCGCACTCGTCTTCTGTGAACAATAAGCCCCGCCTTATTTGATTTGATTGGCCAACTCACTCATTCTGATAGTGAAGAGCGCTGTTAGACCGCTGAGGCAGACCAGTCTAAAAATGTAACTTCAAGCTTTTTTTTGTCATCCTAACAACAAACATGGTGCATAATGGAGTACAGCAGAGCAGCATCAATGGNAATGGGGGAACATTTGGCCATTTCTAATTATTGGGGGGGGGGGGACTTGGGGGGACTATGGTTACTTGAATATCTAGGCTTGAGTAATGCAACAGCAAAAACTAGGGATATGGTCAGTAGCTTAATTCATTGTTTTTTAGTTTTTTCTTTTTTCATTCTGTGTTGTAGGCAATGGAGTCTGTTTGGGAGTCAGTGAACATCCTGAAAAAATCCTTATGCAGCTTCTCCATGAATGCCATCAACACATCAGCTGGTACCCAGGATTTCTTCACGCAAGTCTTGATAAACTTCTGCAGCTCTAATGACACAGTTCTAGAAGCGTCCTTACTTACCCTGAACCAGGTGGGGTCAGACCTCCCACACTATTCAGAATATTTCACACACATTATGCCCACGAATGTCAAATGAAAGAGTCATTAAATGAATCATTAGATATCATCATGGCTTTTATGTTTATCTGATTACTTGTGTGGGTCACCAGGTACTGACAGAAATACTGCTCAGTAACCCGACAGAAGTGTTTGAATTGATCGGAGGGACTGTGGTGGTCCTAGATAGTCTTCAACAGGAGCCGTCAGTGTGGGACTTCATGCTTGGCCTGCCTGATCCTTTCCTGAAGCCTACAGATGAAGAGAAACTAAAATCTGGGGCAGGGGAATTGGAGAATCTTAAGAAGTGAGTTTTGAGGAAATTAGTGTTCAAATAAAATTGTGTTTACATCGCACACGTGTTCATTCAAAGGTTTGGGGTTAGTAAGACTCTTTTTTGAAAGAAATTAATACTTTTATTCAGCAAGGAGAACTTTCTATTCACCAGATAATCCTGAAACAAAAATGCACAACTGTTTTCAACATTGATAATAATAAGTAATGTTTCTTGATCTTTAAATCAGCATATTAGAAGGATTTCTGAAATATCAATCAGAATGTGACACTGAAGACTGAAGTAATTGCTTTGCCATCACAGGAATAAATAACTTTCACAATAACAAATATTACTGGTTTTTCTGTACTTTTTTGATAAATTAAATGCAGCTTTGTTGAGCATAAGGGACTTTTTTTCAGAAACATTTAACACTCTTACCAACCCCAAACTTTTGAACAATTGTGTAAATTAAGACTTGCTGTCATTTTGCAAGCAATAAAATGTTAGTTCAGACACTATATGATATTAAACACTTTACATGATCAATGCCACACGTGAGAGTAAATGAGTGAATTCAGGCATAGTTGTGTATGTTTTGAAGTTGCCAAAGTTCAGCCATTTTAGTGCCTATTTTCTTCTTGCGCATGTATCTACATTGATATGTAGGTGCTCTGCTTGGATTTTGAAATTCAATCTGATGTGTATATCCACAACATTGCACGTTCCCATTATGTGCAACTTATTTGCATGTAATGTTTGTTGTTTTGACTTGATTCAAAGAATCTCAGCCCCTCTTTACTTCTTTTCATTTAGTGCCTTGACATTCCTCCAGAAGACTTTCCCACAGGCCAACATCTCTACTGCGGTCACAAACCCAGTCATCAATAAAGGCATTGGCTTTCTCAACTACATGGGTTCTTGGCAAGGGAGAGGTATGCTGAAGATGACTTGCTGATCAAGTTTTTGTGAACTGCATGCATGGCATCTGTGGTTACCTAATTAAAGTGCTATCATTATGTTAATTACCTAATAGCGAGTACAAGAGAAAGTAGTTTCAAATGTTTTTCCGCATGTATTGGCAGTCGCAGTCTGCCCAAGAACTTTTGGTTTTATACATATGCACACACACAACTAATATTCAAATGCATACAGTATTTAAAATTGGATGCACAAAAACTAGCATTTGGTGCCACTGACATCAAATGCCAGTAAAGTGACTCTGTATGTGTCGAATTTGTACAAGGTTGAATTAGTTTTTTTTTTTATGAGGGTAAGAATAAACAGAGAAGGTTGTTAAACAGAACATTTCTAGTTTGAACCATAGCAAGATTACCACCATTGTGCCACTGAGCAAGCTACGTAACCCCAGGGTGCTGGCTGCCGGCTGCCAGGTTCCTTACTATCTTGGGAGAAATGTTGATTATTAGGGTATTTAGAGACCAATGGTCTATTGTCAAAACCTGTTTGGGCTGCTTGTTCTATGTGCACCACACCCTGTTTTAAATAAAGGTGAACATTCTACTTGGCATTGTGAAAAATTATCACATCACAATTATGGTTGCCATAGAAGAAAGCCCAAGTGGACCTTTTAATGGATTTTATTATTTTGAGAGCTTATTATTTTGATTCTTGTTTAATATGCACAGATATGCATATGAGAGCCATTTATAGGTTGATATCAACCAATGGTATGAGTTTAGGTCTTGGTTGTTTGCCTAATTGGCAGGAGTGTTCAGGAAATCTGTTTGTTTTCTTTCTTCTTCTTCTTCTTCTTTTATTTATTTATTTATTTTTTTACAAATCTTTTACAAAGACTGTTTGAACCAGCATATTCCCCAAAATGTGGATTACCGTTCAACTTCTTAGTTCTTTAGAAAGCTGTCTGCCTGTATACTCACACAAGAAATCTCATGTGTTGGTCAAAAGTGCAATCACATATTTCTCTTGTTTTATGTAGATGTGTATGTCAAACTGAGTGATGTTATGAGCCCAAGCAGCATTGATGTAGTCAGCTCAGACTTAAAGGACCTTATCAACCAAATCCAGATTCCTCTTGACAAGGTAGGCCTCTCTTGGTTTCTCAATGCAGGTTCATTGTTCAAAATATGAGTGTTTATTCAACTATGGACATAGAGCCTTGTGTACTTTTAAAAAGTAAATTCCTATAGAACACCTTTTCACACTCTTACTAATGTTTAATTTGTCCACTAACTATATCCATTGTATATGCATGTTTCAAAAGAGAATTGTCTTCTTTTAGTTTCCTCTAAAAGTTATGAACAGGTGGAAATGACAGAGATTGAAATAATATTTTAAACATTTTTTGGAATAAAAATAACTCCTTTGTCTTGGTAAGGCTAATTTCTTAGTTAGCATTTTATATTCATTAAATATAATTTTTTTTTGTATAGAAATAAACAATAATGCACAGAAACTACTGTTGCACAATGCAAATATTCTGTTCACAAATTATATTTACCTTGATTTCAGAAGAGTTTGGTTTTAGCATGTTGCTAATTTAACAACAACATGATACTCTAACATGAAACTTGATTCATACACTTAGTATGACTTTTTAGTATTTATTCTCAACATTTCATGGATTTTTCTCTTTTTATTTTATTTATTTAAATTGACAATTTTGCAAAAATCTTTGTTTAGTTTGTGGTTAACATGTTGTTAGGCTAGCAATAACTACTCTAATGATACTCTAAAGGTGCTCTCATATTAGCGAAATTTCTGCAAAATTTTGCATGCAGAAAAGGTCTTTTGTTTAATGTCAATAGTAGTGACTTATGAAGCACAACTAGCACAGAAGTAACTTTCAAACCAAGCAGCTTTCGGGCAAATTCGAGCGATCCAATTTAAACCTTTTGCGAACTCTGCATGGGAAAATCTTTTGCCCTCACAAGAAATTCCCTATTGCATGGATTCCAATTCTAATTCCAATTCACCAAACAACATTAAATGTGACCTCACCTTAACTTGATCCATACATTTAGGTATTGTATGACTTTATACACTAATTGTAATTATTCTGATTTCATTATGCTTTTTTCACTGAGTATGTCACACTGCATTATGGGTGTACATGCTTTGCGAAGGATAATTAAAATGCTGCCTTGGAATTTGTACAAAAGAAAGCTAATTAAATAATATACTGTATGCTGTCTATTTTTGGAACATCTTTCACATTGGGAGGATGCTTACAATTCCCTCATGTTGGCTAGGTTTTGGGAGAGACCAACTGTTTCACTTTGTTTGAAGATTAAGAGTTTATAAGCACACACAAATAACTACACAATCATTCACACTAACACATATTTTGACCTTCTCAGATTCCAGTGCTGTTCATCGAGGAAGACTTTCGCACCTTTTTGTGTGACCATAACATCACAGCCTCCTATTGTTGGAGTTGGGAAGTGGGCCAGATATTTCAAGGGATAAATACATGGAAGGCTGTTGAACAGGTACATTTATTTACTAACATTTGCTTTTCTATTTTTAGAAATCAGCCGTTGTAAATAACACTTCCTTCTTGGACTTTACTAACCTGTTGTAGGGTGAGAAACCTAGGAAACCAGCTCAGTCTAAACACAAAACAGCACACTAGCCACGCTGAGACTGATTGCATAAGAAGCAAGTATATGGAGCAAGCCTCCAGGGAGCCCCAATTAGATATTCCCCTCACCACAGAGGGGACTCCACAACAATATCCAATCACCATGATTTTACATTCAAAAGGCATGTGGCATGTTCATATGACAAATGTCATGCTGAGTATTTAGTAGGACTGTCAATTATTCATGTTCATTTAGGGTGATTAAAAAAATAAGGCAGGCGTGTTTTGATGCAAGTTGACAGATACTTTTGTTATTTGTTAACCAAATAACTTCCTGTAAAGTTGCTTGAACAATGTGTATTGTAAAAAATCACTATACAAATAAATATATTTGGAACAAACACACTTGCATACGTATTTTGCATTACATTTCGATTATGCTTGATGTTTTAACATTGTAAATGACCAGACCAATAACATTTTCATGTCTCATGCCTGCATGTGCTCCCCTCAGGTGCTTTTGGCCTGGAGTCAGACCTCTGCCTCAGCAGACCTGGCGTTCACTAAGGAGGTTTTCAGCAGCTTGCTGGGCCTTGTCTCTCCATCGAGCATGGATGCTGTTCTCAAACACAGCAGGTCGCAGCGCAGCAGTGACGCCCAGCCACAGAGCCCAGGAGAACAATTGTATGTCAACCTAGAATACTTTGCATGTTTTTAGATTGAGTTCGATGCAGTAGTGAAATTAGAAACTGATCTGTTTTTCTGTAACAAATACTCGCTTTTAATTGAGGAGTCAAGTGATGACCCATCAAAGTATCTAGCCAGTATTACTGTAGGTGTGGGTTGTATTTTTCTCTTACCTTGCATAGTTTTGGTTGTTTTTTGAGGATGAGTGCATGTCACGCAATCTAGTTATGGTGGCATCTGCCGAATCTGGTTTGGTGAAGTGACAGGTGACTTTGTGCTTGAATACCATAGAACACCTAAATGGAGCTATTGTTTAGAGTTTTTAGCAAAAATAGATTTTAAAAACCCAATATAGTTTACCATACATTTTTCAAAAATAGCAACAGAAGCTGGTATATCATTAAAAACAAACAAACAAACACGGTGCAGTTGCATGTTACTGCTGGTTTAACAAGAGAATTTATATCCTATAGGTATTTGTCATAAAAACAAATAAAAACGAAACCAGGTTCTTGTACAGCTTTTGTTTATTTTATTCTCAATGGAACTCACTGCTGGTTCATCTGACATCTGAATTTAAAGAATTAAAAAAAAAATTTAAAGTTTAACCTGGGATGCACTATATATCGGCCACCATATCGGTATTGGCCGATATATATGTTCATTTTTAATGTTATCGTCATCGGCCCAATAAGAAAATTTGGCCAATATATTAAAGCCAATAAATAATGGATTATTTCCTTCAGCTGAGAAACTTTAGATGCGCACTGTCTGCCATGATGGTTTTGAATTGCTTGAAATAGGATTAGAGTCACTTCAAAAAGGAAAATACAGTTAAGTGCAACATGTGCAGCGCAAGTCTATCATATAGGCTACATAAAATTATAATGAGAACATTATATTTGTGTGTGTGGGACATGGATTTTAAATGGTGAAACTTTTGTTTTTGTAATCAGGCTCTCAAAATTATATAAAAATTTGGATTTAGATTTCGGTTATTGGCTTTCATATATAAAGAATTATCGGTTATCGGTATCGGCCAAAAAGTTATTATAGGTGCATCCCTAGTTTAACCTAAAATCCAACCTATTTATCATTTTCCCCACCCCCTTACAGAATCTTCGGATTAAGCAGTACAGCATTTGATTTTCTACAAGGGATGCCAGGCTGGGAATACATTCAGACTTTCATGATGGGTGGCCATTCATCCATGCAGGTGGCAAGGGCTGCAATGGAAGCACAGCTGTGTATGTATCAGCTTGCGCAGAGAATTATGCTATGCAAACAATTGCTATTCCAATGCTATAGCCACATACAGTAGTTCATCTGAATCATCACTGTCTGTTTCACAGCATTCATTGACGTGGTCCTGAGGGATGCCAAGTATGTACAGGAGGTCTTCCTTTCTCTTATGCAGAATGAGACATTTGCTAATGCGTGGGCTGACCATGGCATGGACTCTGTTGTTCAAACAGTGGCTAAGGTGGGTAAAAAGTAAAAAAAAAAAAAAAGACAGTGCATGTGGGCTTCATGTAGTTTGCATCAAGGACTTCATTTGCCACATTGGATGTCTTCTAATGTTTTCATACAGGTTCTAGAAGGTCACACTAGCTGCAGAGAACTTTCTGCTCCCTGGGCTTGGATGTCAACATACAGCTCTGTAGACCCTCAGTTGTGGGGCACTCTAGTTTGCTCTGGGAATGACACAAGTCTTGAGCAAATGCTGTTAACACCATTTTTGCCTGTAATCGAGAAGGTAAATGGATGTGTTTTGAAGTGATTTGCAGACTTCAAGCTTTGTTACTATTTGACAAAAAATGGAAATGAATGATTATTACTGCCTAATCAAAATGTTTTCACAGGTCCAACAGTTGGTTGGTGTCGTGAATGGAACTGTAATGTACAATGTCACACCCTCCATTCTTATGGCGGAGTGGCACAGTCTATACACGACCTCCCTGCAGTATGGCTCTGCCCTCCAGAACTTGCAAACTGAGCTTAATGAGGAATATTTTGCAGCTTGGATCCCAGGGAACATTTCAGTTGGTTTGCCTCAGATTCTGTTGACCAGGTCAGAAACCTACTTATTGTTCAATTGCAACTATGTGATCAGGATGTTGCTTGTTGAGAATTACATCAAATAGTGAACCAAACTATTACAGTCCCCATAGAAACATGTTTCAGGGCATTTTAAATATTTATTTGCATTTTAATTTCTTGTTAAACAGAGGTATTGAAACATTCGAGACCATGGGTTCTCTGCTAGAGCAGAGCTCTCTGTGGCCCTCCATGGAACCATATTTCCATATGGCTTATTGGATTTTGACCTACCAACCAAATGCCACTGTATCACCAAACTGTAAGTGTTAAAAAGTTATGAATCTGTAATAAATCAGTAGACTTTGTTCTTAATATTTGATTATGTTGTGGTATTATATGATTTTACATAGTTATTGTTATTAATTTTATAACAGATCTTTGTATAGCATTCATTAATCTATTTTTTAATCTGTTTTTTAAATCAGTTTTAATATTTTTTTCTTAATGTAAATAAAGTATATAAGTACAGTATATATATACTTTATATAAGCTGTATAAATTAAAATTCATATATTATGAACAGACATGAAATAACAATGAACAGTAGAATATTTATAAATTAACATTTAACATAGATTAATAAATGCTACAAAATCATTATTGTATATTGTATAATTGTTCACGAAACCTAGAACATTAACTAATGTTAACAAATTCAACCTTATTTTAAAGTGTTGCGATTTCATTAATATGACATAAATATAACAATGTACTGCAAAGTGTTATAATTTCCAATTATCCTATCACTTTACATCATAGGGGAATTACTGAAGTTATTGCATGATTGTCATTTTATTTATTTCAACAAAATTATAATTAATATACACAAAATTATAAATAATATGTTGTAAATAATGATCACCTTTTTTGCAGGCACTCTTACTTCATCGGCTTTCACCTGTCAGACCGGCTTTACCTGGGAAACAGCTGTTCCACTGATTCAATCTTTGATCTCTGAAGTGATCTCTGAACCTGACAGCCTGCTAAGGTAGTGTCTATTTTGTATATATTTATCTTCAGTACTACTATGTGCATTCTTGATATTCAAAATGTATTAAATTGCATAAGAAGACCTGTAGGTGATACAACAAGTAAATATAGATTATTTAATTATAGACTGAATTACTTTACAATCCACCATAATACAGACATTTTTCTTTTGATTTTAGACCTATCCAGGGAACAGTGGCTCTCCTCCAAAACAGTTACATGGCACTTTTGCAGCAAGTCCTTGTCAATAGCATACCTAGTCAACTGCTTGGTAGTAACATTTCACTACAAGACTTGTTGCTGAACCTCATTAATACAGTTGAAAAAGAAATTCAGCTCCTCTCCAACATTGAGTCCACACAGCAGTTTGACACTCAACTCTCACTCAATTTGTTAAATGACATCATGGAGGCTCTTGGATTGGGGCAGATAGAGAACCTGTTGTCAGGAGGATCCCAGAAAACCAGTGTGCACCCAGTGATCATGGATATTCTTCAGTTCTTGAACAACAGGTCCATCCAGATGTTAAACAGTGAGGAGGGTTTTGCAGTTCTTCAGACAATTTTGAGCCAACTTGGAGCCATTTTGCCTACAGAGCAGCAGTATCAGTTAGAAGCAGGCCTAAATAAGACTCATGCCCTCATTCGAGATCTGGAGATCTGTTCAGCTCTTGGCCAGGACTGTGTAGCTGATGTCCAGAATGTATTTGAATTTCTTGGTGCAATGCTTGCATTTGAAAATAACATCACCATCCTAATAACACCTCTTCAGGGTAACATGACTCTCCCTGTTGTAGTTGATGTGCTCGCTCTGTTCCTGCCATGGAACATGTCCTGGCCATCAGAAGACTCCATGGAAATTGTGAGGAAGGTTCAGCATCTTCTCGAGCAGGCTTATGCATCTCATGTTTTCAACATCAGTCAAGGACTACAAGCCTCCAATCTCACAATCTTTGAATTAGCACAAATCAATTCTACAATTCTTTATAGATGGTCACCGTCGGTACTGCAGACTCTGAATATGGCCGTTCAAATCCCACAATGCTTGAACACTCAAACCACAGAATCTCCCCAATGGCATTCTGCCAGTGGAGAAGCCAAATGTGTCCTTCAGCTTATTCAGAGTGCTTCTGCTTTACTTGAAGTAATACCAGTGGCAGAGAACACTCAGATGAGTCTTAAAGATTGGCTTGACATCACTGTGGTAGAGTATCAGAAACTAAGTAACATGTCTAGTTCCGGATCTGACCCACTTGCATTGACAGAAGAGGTGCTGATAACAACACTGTCAGCAATCAGACAGAACCTTCAGTATCTAGGTGTAGAGAACATATCTGATATTACAAATGAGCTAAACATTCTGGAAGACCTCTTAAAAAAGGTAATTAGAGAACCGTATCCATACCACACCATTAACTCAACATTGATGGCACAGGGGCAGTATGCACAGAAGGTGTATGGAGATATCATACTGTGGTATCTAAACAAGCTTGGAAATGCCACCAGTGGCAGTATGTTTGCGGAGATTCTCAATCAACTGATACACATGGCAGAAATGCAGGTGGCACTTATCAATGCAGAGACAGATATGGCAACACTGGTGATGAATCAGATCAAGAACCTGACCCATATGCAGCTTCCACTGGAAGGCGAAGATCTTGTACAAGTTGCCAATACAATTATGGTTATGCTGCAAGGTGAGCTGGATCTGATTAAAAGAAACCTTGAGCTTCAACAGGCATTCTATGATTCTCTTTGCTTCCCAATGAACATTAGTATTCCTGCTGAAATTGAAGCTCAGATCATGACCTACCTTAGCTTGACAAGGGAGTGGATCACTAACCCACAAGTGACAACGGCACTTGCTGCAATTTTCCAATGGGAAATTAGCTCTGTAGATATCACAACACCTGGGGTGGATCTTGAGAAGCTCCTCCAAGCCATTATTCCCCTACTCCCTCCTAAAGAGAGAGAGTATCTCGCTGTTGTTGACCAGGTCTCTCAGGCAGTAAATTATGCTCTGCAGGTGGCTAGCACTGACAGAGGTCTCCAAAATGAAAACTTCACCGAAGCCATCATCAGTGCTGTCAGAGTGGTTCTGGAGAGTATTTCTAATGAGACTGGTGTTCTACCTTGGGAGGTGGTTGAAAATATTCTTTGTGCTTTTAACAGTTCCCTTCAGCTGATCCTGAACACCAATATGAGCTATGCTCAAGCTAACAACCTCACACAGGCGACTCTCCAGATGGTTAAAGGAGTGATTCATGCACTTTTGCCAGCAGAGGCAGCTGAGGTGTTGGTTCCCATCACAAAGAGCATTCTCACCTATTTGCAGACTATCTCCCAACCTAGTGGACCTGACAAATGGAATGAAGTGTAAGTCAAAGACTGTATTACTTCCAAATTATTGTTTATTTGTTATTCAATATTTTTTTTTGTTCAAAGTGATGACTTTCTTTTTGATTGACTATGTGTTTATGAAGAACTAGGAAGATTCCATAACAGACTTGATGATTTTTTTTCAGCATTATCAATGTGATAAAAGAATTTCAGAATTTCTTGCCATCAAACAACACAGCCCAGCCCATTGTATCTGTGTTGATGAAGGTCTCAGAATTCATTCTGAGCTCAAATGAAGGCAACTTGACAAAGGACTGGATTATTAACCAACAACTGACAATGGCACTTGCCAGAATCTTCCAGGGAAATGTTAGTTCTGCAGATCTCACAACAACTGGGGTAAATCTTGATCAGCTTTTGCAAGCCATGGCCCCCTTACTCTCCCTGGAGGACAGATCCTTCCTCGCTGTCGCTGAACAGGTGTCTCAGAAACTAACCTATGCTCTGCAGGTGGCTAGCACTGATGGTGGTCTCCAAAGTGAAAACTTTACAGAAGCCATCAATAGCATTGTCATAGTGGTTCTGGAGAGTATTTCTAATGAGACTGGTGCTCTACCTCAGGATGTGGTTGACAGAATTTCTGGTGCTCTTAATGATTTACTTCATCTGATCCTAAACCCCAATATGAGTTACGCTCAACTTGGCAGCCTCACACAGGAGACTATCCAGATGGTAGAAGGGGCAATTCATGCCCTTTTACCAGCAGAGGCAGCGGAGGTGTTGGTTCCCATTAAAAACATAATTTTAACCTATCTGAATAACATCTCCCAACCTGCTGGATTTGATCAATGGAATGAACTGTAAGTGTAGAGACTATATATTTGTTGCATATTGTTCTTTCTCTTTGTTTAACTCTCGCTTTCTAATTACATTTGTATATGTGTACTTTATGCATATCTGGAGGAGAGATGACAGTTGTATGGATTTTCTTTTTCAGGATTATAAATGTGATGACAGAACTTCAGAATTCCCTGCCATCTAACAACACAGCTCAGCCCATCATATCAATGATAATAAAAGTCACAGAAATCCTTCTGAGCTCAAATGAAGGTAACTTGACAAAGGATTGGATTATTAACCAACAACTGACAATGGCACTTTCCGCAATCTTCCAGGCAAATGTTAGTTCTGTAGATCTCACAACAACTGGGGTGGATCTTGACCAGCTTTTGCAAGCCATTGCCCCCTTACTCTCCCCTGAGAACAGAGCCTTCCTTTCTGTCGCCGAGCAGGTGTCTCAGACAATAACCTACGCTCTGCAGGTGGCTAGCACTGATGGTGGTCTCCAAAGTGAAAACTTCTCAGAAGCCATCATCAGTGCTGTCAGAGTGGTTCTGGAGAGTATGTCTAATGAGACTGGAGCTCTACCTCAGGATGTGGTTGACAATATCCTTGGTGCTTTTAATGGTTCACTTCAGCTGATCCTGAACCCCAATATGAGTTATGCTCAACTTGGCAACCTTACACAGGAGACTATCCAGATGGTAGAGGGGGCGATTCATGCCCTTTTACCAGTGGAGGCGGCTGAGGTGTTGGGTCCCATCAAAAACAGCATTTTAACCTATCTGAATAACATCTCCCAACCTGCTGGATTTGATCAATGGAATGAACTGTAAGTGTAGAGATTATATATTTGTTGAATATTGTTCTTTCTCACTTTTTCACTCTTATTTTCTTTTTACATTTGTGTATACAATATGTACGTTATATATATTTGGAAGAGAGATGACATTTGTACTGGTGTTCTTTTTCTTTTTCAGCATCATAAATGTGATGACAGAACTTCAGAATTTCCTGCCATCTAACAACACAGCTCAGCCCATCATATCAATGATAATCAATGCCACAGAAATCCTTCTGAGCTCAAATGAAGGCAACTTGACAAAGGACTGGATCATTAATCAACAACTGACAATGGCACTTGCCACAATCTTCCAGGGGAATGTTAGTTCTGTAGATCTCGCAACAACTGGGGTGGATCTTGACCAGCTTTTGCAATCCATTGCCCCCCTACTCTCCCCAGAGGAAAGAGCCTTCCTTTCTGTCACCGAGCAGGTGTCTCAGACAATAACCTACGCTCTGCAGGTGGCTAGCACTGATGGTGGTCTCCAAAGTGAAAACTTTACAGATGCCATCATCAGTGCTGTGAGAGTGGTTCTGGAGAGTATTTCTAATGAGACTGGAGCTCTACCTCAGGATGTGGTGGGCAATATCCTTGGTGCTTTTAAAGGTTCACTTCAGCTGACCCTGAACCCCAATATGAGTTATGCTCAACTTGACAGCCTCACACAGGAGACTATCCAAATAGTAGCCGAAGTAATTCATGCCCTTCTACCAGCAGAGGCAGCTGAGGTGTTGGTTCCCATTAAAAACATAATTTTAACCTATCTGAATAACATCTCCCAACCTGCTGGATTTGATCAATGGAATGAAGTGTAAGTGCAGAGACTATATATTTGTCAATTATGGGTCTATTATTTTCTAGGTCTCAGTTTTACTGTCACTTTCTAATTATGTTTGTATATATGTACCTGTATGTATATTTGGAGGAGAGATGACAATTGTACTTACATTCTTTTTCTTTTTCAGCATTATAAATGTGATAACAGAACTCCAGAATTCCCTGCCATCTAACAACACAGCTCAGCCCATCATATCAATGATAATAAAAGTCACAGAAATCCTTCTAAGCCCAAATGAAGGCAACCTGACAAACGATTGGATTATTAACCAACAACTGACAATGGCACTTGCCGCAATCTTCCAGGGGAATGTTAGTTCTGTAGATCTCGCAACAGCCGGTGTTAATCTTGACCAGCTTTTTCTAGCCATTGCCCCCCTACTCTCAACGGAGGAAAAAGTCTTAATTTCTGTCGCTGAACAGGTGTCTCAGAGAGTAAATTATGCTCTACAGGTAGCTAGCACTGAAGGTGGTCTCCAAAGTGAAAACTTCACAGAAGCCATCATCAGTGCTGTGAGAGTGGTTCTGGAGAGTATTTCTAATGAGACTGGATCTCTACCTCAGGATGTGGTTGACAATATTCTTGGTGCTCTTAATGGTTTACTTCAAATGATCCTGAACCCCAATATTAACTACAATCAAGCTAGCAACCTTACACAGGAGACTATCCAGATGCTAGAGGGAGCTATTCATGCCCTTTTACCAGTGGAGGCGGCTGAGGTGTTGGGTCCCATCAAAAACAGCATTTTAACCTATCTGAATAATATCTCCCAACCTGCTGGATTTGATCAATGGAATGAACTGTAAGTGTAGAGATTATATATTTGTTGAATATTGTTCTTTCTCACTTTTTCACTCTAATTTTCTTTTTACATTTGTGTATACAATATGTACGTTATATATATTTGGAAGAGAGATGACATTTGTACTGGTGTTCTTTTTCTTTTTCAGCATCATAAATGTGATGACAGAACTTCAGAATTCCCTGCCATCTAACAACACTGCTCAGCCCATCATATCAATGATAATCAATGCCACAGAAATCCTTCTGAGCTCAAATGAAGGCAACTTGACAAAGGACTGGATCATTAATCAACAACTGACAATGGCACTTGCCACAATCTTCCAGGGGAATGTTAGTTCTGTAGATCTCGCAACAACTGGGGTGGATCTTGACCAGCTTTTGCAATCCATTGCCCCCCTACTCTCCCCAGAGGAAAGAGCCTACCTTTCTGTCGCTGAGCAGGTGTCTCAGACAATAACCTACGCTCTGCAGGTGGCTAGCACTGATGGTGGTCTCCAAAGTGAAAACTTTACAGATGCCATCATCAGTGCTGTGAGAGTGGTTCTGGAGAGTATTTCTAATGAGACTGGAGCTCTACCTCAGGATGTGGTGGGCAATATCCTTGGTGCTTTTAAAGGTTCACTTCAGCTGACCCTGAACCCCAATATGAGTTATGCTCAATTTGACAGCCTCGCACAGGAGACTATCCAAATAGTAGCCGAAGTAATTCATGCCCTTCTACCAGCAGAGGCAGCTGAGGTGTTGGTTCCCATTAAAAACATAATTTTAACCTATCTGAATAACATCTCCCAACCTGCTGGATTTGATCAATGGAATGAAGTGTAAGTGCAGAGACTATATATTTGTCAATTATGGGTCTATTATTTTCTAGGTCTCAGTTTTACTGTCACTTTCTAATTATGTTTGTATATATGTACCTGTATGTATATTTGGAGGAGAGATGACAATTGTACTTACATTCTTTTTCTTTTTCAGCATTATAAATGTGATAACAGAACTCCAGAATTGCCTGCCATCTAACAACACAGCTCAGCCCATCATATCAATGATAATAAAAGTCACAGAAATCCTTCTAAGCCCAAATGAAGGCAACCTGACAAACGATTGGATTATTAACCAACAACTGACAATGGCACTTGCCGCAATCTTCCAGGGGAATGTTAGTTCTGTAGATCTCGCAACAGCCGGTGTTAATCTTGACCAGCTTTTTCTAGCCATTGCCCCCCTACTCTCAACGGAGGAAAAAGTCTTAATTTCTGTCGCTGAACAGGTGTCTCAGAGAGTAAATTATGCTCTACAGGTAGCTAGCACTGAAGGTGGTCTCCAAAGTGAAAACTTCACAGAAGCCATCATCAGTGCTGTGAGAGTGGTTCTGGAGAGTATTTCTAATGAGACTGGATCTCTACCTCAGGATGTGGTTGACAATATTCTTGGTGCTCTTAATGGTTTACTTCAAATGATCCTGAACCCCAATATTAACTACAATCAAGCTAGCAACCTTACACAGGAGACTATCCAGATGCTAGAGGGAGCTATTCATGCCCTTTTGCCAGAAGAGGCAGCTGAAGTGTTGGTTCCCATCACAAGTGGCATTCTAACTTATTTGAAGACCATCTCAGAACCTGGTGGACCTGACAAATGGAATGAAGTGTAAGTGCAGACAATATATTTCTTCCAAATCATTCTGGCTCTCTCTGTCTTTCAATATGTGTAATGGTGTACTCACACTAGGCGATCTGAACCATGCTGGTGCATGTTTGACCCCCAAAGTCTGGTTCGTTTGACTAGTGTGATCGCTAACTTTGCCGGAGCACGTAACAGCTACTACTCTTGTGTGCCTACGCTATTGTCATCATTACGACAACAAACATCTTCTTTTACTACTTGGATAGTACACTTTTCAATTAGTTTGAGTATATTTAGGTTTATAACTGGTCTGGTTCTCACCTTATTGATGAGCATGAATTGAAGTTTGCGGGTAAAGCTGCAAAAATCAATGTCAGCTGCCTCCGTAATAATCTTCTGATATGTGCAGTACGATTAAGTGAAAATTGCTCTGCTGCATAAGTGATAAGTCTATTAGACAGTCTGTTAGCCAAAGCTCTTTTCTTCCTGTTTTCTCAAAACAAAAAGTTCCAACCGTGCCTAGTGTGAGTACACCGTAAAGTACAATACTTCTCAGCCTTTGTAGCTCCAAGAACCACCTACAAGTTATGATTTTCTTTCTCTTGCATTTGATAATTGTTAAAGGAATAGTTCACTCAAAATGCAAATTCTGTCATCATTTACTCAACCACATGTCATTCCAAACCTGTAAGATTTGCTTTCTTCTGCAGAATCTTTTGATAAGGTAATCAAACTCCAGTTGAGTGAATTCAGTACAATGGCATTATATTGTGACTCACTTTTTGACAGTAAAATTGTAGCAGGCACCATTGTTTTTCTGTGCGCTTTGCACTTCACAGTAGGGCTGCATCCAAAATCGCATACTCGGATTAATTACTTCTTTTGAATAAGTAATTACTTTGTGACTGCTAAAAAAGTATGTTCTATATAGTATAAATGTGTGTGGTATGAGTGTAATCCAGACGTTCTACATTTGTCATGTTGTCATTGTCATGAGACCTACCAGCATCTGTTGTGTGACTTTACTGTCATTCACAAATTCTTATAGTTTTGTAATAGCTATTAGTGTGAAGCAATAAAAATAGATTTTACAAAACAATAATTTTAGACCAGAAAAATATTGGTTCTGTAGTTGTGAATGTTTTTACCATTTCATGAATTGTGTTTTGTTGCCTTTTCAGTTTCAGTTCTGGAAAAAGGCAAATAAATAGCATATACTTAAATAGCCTATAATATAAATAGTCTATAGGAATCTAATTTTAAATACTGGTTTGTTGTGGAAATTAGATTTTTCTTCTCAGATCCCTGTTAATAAATGCAACAAATCTCTAATGAAAGAGTCATGAGAAACTTGACAGTGTTCTTTTTCTTTTTCAGAGTTTTAAATGTCTTGAAAGAACTTCAGGTTTCATGGCAATCAAACAACACGGCTCAGCCCATCATATCTATGTTGCTAAACCTCATGGAATTTGTTGTGAGCTCAAATGGAGGCAACTTGACAAAGGACTGGATAATTAACCAACAATTAACAATGGCACTTGCCGGAATATTCCAGGGGAATGTCAGCACTATAGATCTTGCAACAACTTGGAAGGATCTTAATCAGCTTTTGGAAGCACTGGCCCCCTTGCTCTCTCCTGAGGACAGATCCTTCCTCTCTGTCACTGAACAAGTGTCTCAGACACTAACCTATGCTCTACAGGTGGCCAGCACTGATGGTGGTCTCCAAAGTGAAAACTTCACAGAAGCCATCATCAGTGCTGTCAAAGGGGTTCTGGAGAGTATTTCTAATGAGACTGGTGTTCTACCTCAGGATGTGGTTGACAATATTCTTGGTGCAATTCATGGTTCACTTCAGCTGATCCTGAACCCTAACATGGACTACAGTAAAGCTAATAACCTTACACAGGAAACTCTCCAGATGGTAGAAGGAGTGATTCATGCCCTTTTTCCAGCAGAGGTGGTTGAGGTGTTGGTTCCTATGAAAAACAGCATTTTAACCTATTTGCAGACCAGCTCTCAACCTTCTGGACCTGACAAATGGAATGAAGTGTAAGTGTAGATTATATTACTGCCAAAGTATTGTGTCTGTGTCTCTCTTTCACTCTTGCATTCTTTAAATGTGTATAGAGCAGTGATTCTTAGCCTTTGCATCTCCAAGGCCCCCTACTAGCTACAAATTGAATGAAGTGTAATTGTAGAGAATATATCATTAGAAGGGAGATCTGTAAATATATACTAGATCCATCCATCTATTCATCTATACACCACCATTCAAAAGTTTTGGTAAATAAATTAAAACTTTTATTCAGCAAGGATGGATTAAATTGATTAAAAGTGACAGTAAAGACATTGATAATGGTAAAAAAGATTTCTGTTTCAAATAAATGCTGTTGTCTTTTGACTTTCTATTCATCAAAGGAACCTGAAAAAATTTATCATTGTTTCCACAAATATATTATGCAGCCCAATTGTTTTCAACATTGATAATAATAAGAAATGTGTCTTGAGCAGTGCATCAGCATATTAGAATGATTTCTGAACGATCATGTGACACTGAAGACTGAAGGATTAATGATGTTGAAAATTTAACTCTACCATCACAGGAATAAATTACATTTTAAAATATATTAAAAAGAAAACAGCTTCTTTTTTTTTTAACTGTGTTTTTACTGTATTTTCTATCAAATAATGCTGTCTTCGTGAGCATAAGACTTCTTTTAAAAACATTAAAATATGCTGACCCCAAACTTTTGAATGGTAGAGTATATGCAGTACATGTATTTTTTTATGCATTTGTCATGAAAGTTAGTGATGTTTATTTTTCATTTTCAGCATTGTAAATGTGATGAGAGAGCTTCAGAATTCCCTGCCATCTAACAACACAGCTCAGCCCATCATATCTGTGATTCTTAAGGTCACAGAATATGTTCTAAACTCAAATGAAGGCAAGTTTACTGTGTGGTGTTTGATGGATTTCATTGGATGATTATTAGTGTGGGGCTGTGGGCATCATTCTTTTGTATTCAATCAAGTTGTTATAGATATATGTACCATATATTTTTCACAGGATATACAAACATGTGGGACAGCTTTGGAAACTTCAGTCTTGGCAGCCTAAATGAAATAACGGAACAGGTAAATTTCTTTTATTTCTCGAAGGCCCGTTATTGACAACTCCACAGATCTTTTGACATGAAAATATCATCATATTGTGATGTTGATTTATTGCATAAATAAAACCACACAAACATAAATGTCATTTTATATTTGTATCAAACTTTTAACTTGATTTGTGGTGCCACAGCTTGCCGTCTTCCTTGGCTCAGTGTCACCGTTCGTGAATGAGTCCGCCCAGACTTTTACAGAATCTGTAGCCGTTCTGGTCCAGATCCTCTCCGGGAGTGCTGACCAGCTGACCTTTGACAAGTAAGGCTTGCATCCCACTTTTAGATTTTTTTGTACAAAGCTTCATTTACAATGTCAAGAGAGTCAATGTGCCAATAGATTCTCTGACAACATTGATCAAAATAAATGTTTTTCTCACACTGAAGAATCTGATAGCTTTTGTTTACTTTGGATTTGGTCCCAATGTTTTTGTCCTCGCAAAGCCACTTATTGCATATGCTGATCTTTGATGTTTCTATAATCAAGCATTTGTGGGTTTTCTAATCTTAAATGACTAAAAAATTATGAAAGCAGAGGTATAAATGTCAGAGGCAGTTGTTCGATCAGTAGGTGTGGCAGTTTTTACCAAAATTTAGTTGTCTAAAGTCTTCTAATAGGATTTCTATTAAATCAGCTGATGAAATACTGCCACATTTATGGATTTGGCAGACTTTTATCCAAACCAACTTACATTGCATTCAAGCTATTTTTTTCAGTTCATGCATTCTCTGGGAATCAAACCCATGAGCATACATAATTACAGACTATAGAAAACAATTTTCATTGTCTCTCAGCTTTTGAGTGCTAATCTGACTGTGTTTGTTAAACAACAGGTTGGAGGAGATGCTGGCTGCTCTGTTTTCAAACTTCAGAGATACTCCTATGTGGGATTCATTGCCATCTATTATGTCCACAATTCAAGAAGCCATTGTCAACAGTACTCACAACATGCAGGCACAAACAGGTGAGAAAAGCATGCCTACAGTTGAATACATCTGCAAAAGAGTTGCAGGGTCCATGTTTACGAACAGATTCTTTCTAATCTGAACTGTATGCATCTATAATGCAAGTGCTTTCTTTTCCACAGAACTCTTCCATGCTCTCCAGCAGCCATTGTTCAGCCTTTTGTCAGACATTTTCCATGTTATGAACACCAGCAATTTTACTGCTCAATCTTTTGTTGGTGGATTGCCACAGGCCATTGGGTTGACTGTAGAAGCTGCTCTACAGGTTAGAACAACATTTCTATCTACTGATGTGTTGGACTGTTAAGACACTTGTACAGAAGTTTCAGTCTTGCAGAATGTAAAGAATGCAGGGTTTTCAGCATACAATAGAGTCCACTGAAGCTTGGCAAGGAATGATTGATCTTCTCATTTATGACACACACTGCATCAATAACAAAGTCATGTGGATGATACTGTATTCTCAGATTCCTACAATGTGTTTGTTGCAGGTCGAGCTTAAGACAGCCCTTAGTGACAGTAGAAAGAAAGAATGGCATTATATAAGCATGACAAGTGTAAAATCAAAATGGAGAGTTCTATCTACGATCAGTTGTTATACAGTGGTTCCCCTTAAGGTGATGTCCCACTAGCCAATTCAAATGACATGATTTTGATCTTGAATCCAACATTTTGTCTAAGACAACATTTTGTGAGTACTCTATTAGGTGCCTGATTAGAAGTGAGAGAAATGGCTCCATATCATGCCAACTGAAACCACAAAGAGAGGGAATTTGAAAGGTTGGCTTAAAGCTAACAGATTAAGATTTCTTTTTTATTAGTAAGAACACAATATCACAGTAATGTTCTATGTTTTTTATCAGGTGTTGAGGAGATAAGATCTTTCATAACCCATGTCATTATTTGTTAATTAGCTTGTTGTGTGTTTTTAAACAGCCATAGGCACTATTAAGTAAATTTTTAAAAAATGAATACAACATCCTTAGCCCAGAATGCCCACTCAGTGTGCCAAGAAGTGTATTAATCACAGATAAACACCTAGCCTACATTAGATGCTGCTTTTCATCCCTAGAGAGAATTTGTTTCCTTTCACAATAGATGCTCAAATCCTGGCAGGAGTCATATATCCCTACTTTCCTGCTACTTGTTCAGTGAATGCTTTGTCTATTAGAGTATCAATGATCACGTCACTTGAATTCGCAAGGCATAAAACGAGATCATGGAGGGGTCCCCCTCCCCTTCCCTTGGGTCCAATGTATGAATTATGGTCAAAACATTTTGCCATCCTGACAAACTGAGGAAATGTGTTTATGTATTTATTTATTTAGCTGGTATATTTTTAATTTAGTTAAAAATGTGACAACTCCCTGAAGAATGAGATAGAAGAAAAGAATACTATGAAACTTTCCTTAATAAGATTTAATTAATTTTCATGTGTTGGCAAAGTTTAATTTTCAGCAGTCATTACTCCAGTCTTCAGTCTCACATGATCCTTCAGAAAACATTCTAATATGCCGATTTGCTGCTCAAGAAACATTTATAATATTATCAATGTTGAAAACAGTTGTGTACAATTTTTTTTTCAGGATTATTTAATGAATAGAAAGTAAAAAAAAATAAACAGCATTTATCTGAAATAGAAAGCTTTTGTAACATTATCACTACCGTTCAAAAGTTTGGGGTCAATAAGAGTTTTTTTTTTTTAAAGAAATTAATACTTTTATTCAGCAGGGATGCATTAAATTGATCAAAAGTGACAGTATAGAGATTTATAATGTTGCAAAAGTTCTATTCAAAATTGTACACAACTGTTTTCAACATTGATAATATTAATACATGTTTCTTGAGCAGCAAATCGGCATATTAGAATGATTTCTGAAGGATCATGTGACACTGAAGACTGGAGTAATGATGCTGAAAATTCAGCTTTGCCAACACAGAAATAAATTGTATTTTAAAATATATTCAAATAGAAAACAGTTGTTTTAAATTGTAAAAATATTTCACAATATTACTGTTTTTTCTTTATTTTGGATCAAATAAATGAAGCCTTGGTGAGCAGAAGAGACTTCTTTTAAAAACATTAAAAAATCTTACAGTTCAAAAACTTTTGATCGGTAGTGTGTGTATGTATATGTGTGTGTGTATATAATATATATATAAATATATTGTTGTGCTGTCTCTGTGAACATTTTGTCTTCAGTATTAAATACAAAATTGCTAAAAAAATAACAGAACCAAAAAAAGGTTCATTGTCATCCTGTATCTCTTGCAATCTCACTATTACACCACGGTGTGTTAGCCTTCTCTGATAATTATTTTATTTCCAATGCTCACCCCTCAGGCTGGTTTGGGGGGTCAGAGCCTGAACTGCAGCTACGTGCAGCAGGTATGGCAGGATGTCAAAGCTGTGACTGGAATAAGTGAAGACCATGTCACTTTGTGGTGTAACATTAGCCTACTGCCAGTCATAGCATCCTTCAAAAAGCCAGGAGTTGCAACTCCAGCCTTCAACATGACAGTAAGACAAGTTATAGTTTTATGAACAATTTGCAGTTTTTCTGTTGGTAGTTTGGTAATAGCAGTTATTTTTGATTGCTCTTAAATGCAACTGTCATATGTCACCACTAGATGGTGGTGTGCACTAAGGACAGATTTAGACTATGTCCCTCTATGTTTCTAAACAGGGAATGGAGATGAACCCTCTATGGATAAACGTCACTGTAGGAATGATGGCTGGGTCACTGGAGACCTTCTATGGGGCGATCCTGAACAATACCTTTGCTAGCATTCACCTAACAGAAGTCCTGTTGTATTACACATCAATGCTATCCAACCTCTCAGTGTCAGAATTAACAAACCAGGCTGACTGGAATGCCCAGCTCTTCCAGATGCAGCTGTACCAAAGGTATTAATGCACTGGAGTAATTTTTACTGGAACATATAATCTCACCGTGATACATGACCTGAGTCATATTAAATGACAGAAAACAAATGGCAGTCTTTTAACAGAGAAAGATCTTTTACAAAGATACACACTCTGTGCTTCAGTGTGTATTGAGCTTTTCACCATTATTTTTCAAACTGTAAAGCTTGAATAAATCGCAGACAACAAAAGCATGCAGCAATTCCACACGCACTCATACGCCCATTATACCTCAACATTATCATGAGCCCGATTATATTACAGAAATACCTCCTCAAATTTGCAGAGAGATTTGCAGTTATTACCAATAAGGACAAAGGGTTGGAATCATGCAAACAAACTAAGTAAGAGTAATTAAATTTGCATTAAGGTTGATTTATTCAGTTTGACTCCTTTGCTTCCAAACAGGTTTGAGCAGATAAAGTAGTTTCTATTATTTTGCTATCTCTATCTCCCTGCTCTTAAAATGATTCTGCTTTATGTGCTGATCCCTGTAATGAACTGACTACTGATAGGAATCAAATTATGCATTTGTGCATATCTGGGCAAATCAGTCACTTAAGACTGCAGGAACATTTATGCACCCAGTGTAGATCATTAAACATGGTAGAAATCGTCTCTATTATATCTATACAGTTCTATTAATATAATGTGAGTGCCCACTGAAATGGAGAGCAAAATCAAGATGAATTCTAAACTGTTTTGCAGCATTTAAATATAAATAATCTAATTAAAAAATTTTAGACATTTTATGTTTGTATGGCTGATTTTTAAAGATCGATTTAAATATCTTGGACTGGAATAGTTCATAATCTCTTGCATATATGCATAACAGTACATTATCTAATCTAGCTAGTGAATGGATTCTTAAAGAGACATTTTTATTTGTATCTCTTTTTTTTGTGAACATTCAATACTAATTTCTCTCTCATCAGCCTCTCCACAGTACAAATGGCTCTGGAGCAAATTAAGACAGAAGCTCCCTGGATGACGCCATACATCGAGGCAATTGGAAAAACCATTGAGGTCATCCTACAGAATGGCAATCTCTTCCAGAACTCAACTGCAAGCCCTCTGATCGTCATGCAGGCTTTGGAGATCACGCTAACTGGAATGAATTTCACAGAGGAAATCATTAATTATATCCTGAGTGGAGACATATTTATTAACCCCAATGGAAGCATGGTTGACAATATAATAAAAGAGGTGATCCAGCAAATCATTGGAACGGGATTGTTGGTAGAGTGGCCCACGCTTTATGGAGTAATGCAGCAGGTTCTGTATTTGGAAGATACAAGTGGCATCCTATGGAAATCTGTTGAGTTTTTCAACTGGCTGTACACTACTGAAGATACTGGACTAAATTTTGTCTTAGAGATCCTGCGCAAGTTGTACGAGATAATAAGGGATGCCCTAACCAACATGCCAACTCCATTGTCGTGCTGGTCAGACACTTTTATCGACATTGCTGGGAATGTTTTGTACCTGCTCAAACAGATCAAGCTAACCAGTGACCTCTTCGCCCCTGTGGAACAATATCTAAGCCCACTTAAAATGCAAATTGCTCATGGACAGAACCTACAAGGTCTTGTGTCCAACACAAGAAACACCAGAAATGTTGCACGTGAAGTACAGAGGGAGCCGGTGGATGACTTCCTTGACCTTCTTGACATTAACTACCAAGCCTTGCTTGAAGTTCTCTCCATTCCACCAACCTCGACTGAAATTTTCGAGACTATCCATGTTTTCTTTGCAAATCCAGACTTGGGTGTCATCCTGAAGGGTCTTTCGAAGGAAATGGCTGGAAACACGAGTCAGGAGGAAACCATTGACACAGCTCTGAACGTGCTATCTTACTTGACCCTCCCTAGTAATGGACAACAGTTCCTAGAGATATTCATGGACATCGCTAGTGAAGGATGGAGTTTGCAGGACTTTGATAAAGTAGAGAAGCTGGCACAAAGCCTAGGAAGAATGATTGATGTGGCCCTGGCGCTATCTGACCAGCCACCTCTGAACATTGCGCAAAGAATCGAGCACATGGCCCAACAACTTCAAGCCTCGGTGTCGAGCATCGTCTCACAGGAAGGAAATGGCACTGACACTGCAATCCAGTTCCTTACGATGCTCAACAGCATCCTTAATGAGAACTTTGAGGAGATCAAGGACATCAGCCCTCAGGTTACTGGCATTCTCCAAAACATAATTGGCTCATTTTCCAGTCCAGGGTCGCAGATGAGCATAGCATCCTATTTTGCAGCCGTGGATCAAACTGCTGAAGCCTTTGCTTCACTCCTCTCTGGAGAGGTAGCAGTGTATTTCAACATATCTGGACAAATGCTCCAAGCCTTTGCTTTGCTCGAGGCATATCCCGGAGACATAGAAAAAGTCATGATGTTCACCAGCATGATTTCTAACTCCCTAAACCATGTCCTTGCCCTCTCAAATATCACAACTCTTCCAAATGGACAATCCATTCAAGAGGTCACCCATCCCCTCATTCTTAGCAGTGCCACCGCCACCCACATCCTATTCAACCTCTCCATGTCAAACTACAACCTGAGCAGTGATGCTGAGAGGGAAATGCTTTTGACCCAGACGTTCAGTCAGATGGTTGTCATTCTCCCCAAGGAAACACACTTGTACCTCTTTGCTATCAAATCGGCTCTTTTCACTGCACTCTCAAAAGTATCCAGCACTGCAGACATCACATCCCTCTTCCCAGAAATCTCTCAGTCGGTTACACAGTCTCTCCTTTGCTCTCTAAACATTACTTATGATCCGACATCCACGCATATGACTCCAGATGGCCTTGTTTACATCTTGATGACCGTGTCTAATCAAGTGTCCATGAGTCTCTACGAGGGCCTTATGTTATCCGGTTCCCCTATCCAAATCTTACAAGTTGTGAACTCTTTAAGTGAAGTTGCATCTTCCATATACTCGATAATGCCTGTTGAGGGACAGCAGTACATCAATATCACACTCAAACTCATGGAGACAATGTATTTTGTTCTTAATGACACCAGCGCCTTTGGGGATGTCAATGAAGCTGTATCTCAAGTTGTCAATTCTGTCAACAACCTTCTGGCAATGGTGCCCGACATGAACACAGACTCTTTCAGCAGCATTATAGGTGACCTGGAGCACACCCTGAAGACAATCTTAATGATCATCCAAGCAGGCCAAAGCCCTCTCACCAAAGCAGCTGATATTACCCAGCAGCTGCTGCATACCATCCAAAATCTCATCTCGCTGGGCAATAGTAGCAGTGTGGAGTCTGAACTCGCCAAAATAGTGCTGGGGGCTTCTAGCATGAATATTGTCCATCTGCTGGGAATGAATGACACTAACTGGACCAACAAGTGAGTTTCTTTGAGGTTCTGCTCTCAAGGCTGGTTCCTGGTTATGAGCTCATAACAAGGCCCAGTTTTTCATTTATTTTTCTTGTTCATTGCAAGGCTATTGCTTTGCTCTCATATTTTCAGCCACCATGGCATTTACCCTGAGTAATTGCTTACTTCTTAAGAAAGAACTAGGGCTGCCCTCGACTAAAGATTTTTCTAGTCGACTAGTATTCGCTTGTTTATATTAATAAACCATATAAATCATAATAATGAGCCTTTAATCACCTATATATAATACATGGCCTAATCAGCGCTCAAATGCACGCATAAAGCTTGCAGTAGCGAACCGGCGATTATAAATGTGGCGTGAAAAAACAGGAGCCTGTCTGAACATTTTAATAATTTACTGAAAACTAGTGTTTTGTGTGTTTTCGGTTGCAGAGATGGTCGATGATGTTGACACGTCATCTCCATAGGAGTGGACACGCCTATATGCACGTTTCATACAGATTATATAGCCAAATCTGAGAATTTTCATTTTAGATTTGAATGTTTCTTTCAAGCTTTCCATAGATATATTTCTCATGTCTGTGAGAAAAGTAGTAGCATGTAGTAGATATGCTGAGTTTCGGGTTATTTTTGTGACGTGCTCAAGTTCACTTGAGACTGAGACGATAGAAAGCGCATCCTGTTTGTTTATTATTTTACAAAAGCACAGCGTTTTGTTGTTATTTTAAGTTTACAGCAATAAAAGCAAACCTTTTACAGTTTCGAATGTTGGATTATTCTTATCTGTATGACCAAAAATTAGTATTTTAAGTTAGTGATCGCACTGGCGCTGCCATGTCATGCAGTAAGTGTGCTCTCCACACAAACACTTGGATATGCGGCATATAATAGCGCACATTTATGTAGGTTAACATTAGAGCGAGCAGACTTGTAACTTTCTACTACTTACATGTTTCAAATGATAAGCCAAGTATGAGGTCGATGAATGATAGACAAATGTTTGGATTTCCTGCCGTTAATGATCAGGCACAGACTGCATGATTTCGCCACTTCCTGTGGAGTTTTTTTTTTTTTTTTTCTATGACTAACTGACTAATACCAATTTTGGTTTTAAGCCTCTTCTCGTTGACTAACTGTTAGTCAACTATTAGGGGGCAGCCCTAGAAAGAACACATTCTTGAGGTCATGAAAATAAATGATCACAATCCATAGCGTAGTGCCTTATAATTAAGTTAACCCAGCAAAGAGATTTTGTTAGGTAATGAAACTTTTCTCTGTTTACATAGACTGCCTGTGCTGCTGACAAACCTTGCTAATAGCCTTCCAGATGACCTGCAGTATTCTTCTCTTATTAAGTCCATCATGAGGAGTCTGGCCAACGAATCCCAAGGTACATAAATCATCTTGCAAGATCTACTGACGTCTAACACTGTTCGTTCAGGGGTTTTATTTCCACAATCTTATATGCTGACTAGATATCCACAGTTGCATATAGCACATATAAGTATTTTGCATTCAGCCGTGTGAATACATAATTATTTTTCTGCATAATTTACATTTGTTTAGCTCAAGAACAAGATGTATGTGCACAATAAATGTTGCAGACTCCAGACTCTACCACTGAATAAATTACTCTTAGTAATCTCCATAGACATTAAACAATGTATGCTGCTTTATGTTTGTCATTGCAAACATTTTTTGGTTTTCATAGCAATGCAGTAAACGGCAGGTTTGAAGTCAGCTTTCTGAAATATTCAGCCAGGAGGCATGTGGCCAGACAGAGTATATTAGAAAGGCTTTTACAGTTCCTGTGCTCTTTAAAATAGCAAAAATTTTCTTCCTCAGTACTTTTTTTTCTTTTCTTATCAGCCCAGCTGCTTTAAATTTACTCATTCTTGTATCATTCCAAAATTGTTTTTATATAAAACACAAATGGATGAAAGACATTTTTAACCGTAAATTTTCTGAGAATATATCTTAAAATAATAAGTTTACCCCATTGGTAAGTTGTTTTTGTTTTAGGCATAATTATATCAAAACAGAGACATTTGTGCTTTAAACAAGAAATCTATTTAACAATGAGGTAAGAAAAATAAACCTAATTGAGATATATGCTCTGAAAACTTGTCGCAAGTATTAATTTCACTTAATTTAATTTTAAGTTTATCTTGTTTTACAGATTTTTAGATATTTTTACCAGAAAACTATACAAAATTAGATCACTAGATCTCAGTGCAAGTAAATAATTTTCTTTTCTGGATCCTTTTAAGAGTTAACTTTAAAATACATCATTCTGTACTTCAGTGCACCAATTTACCCCCTCTGGAGATCCACAGTTTTTCCTCACTTTCTTTGTCTGCAGCACTCCCTCATTTTCATTGATAAGTTGCTCTTTAAGCCTCTCAGTTTGCGTTATATTTTCTTTAATAAAGCTGATGTCTTCTTGAACATTTAATTTCCCTCACAAGTGTCTGATCTTTTATATCACTTGAGGTGTTGTACACGTCTAAGGGGGGTTTCTTTGCTAGATCATTTGCTGCTTGCTGCACTGTGAGGTTGGCCTGAAAGTGGAGTTAGGTGCAAGTAATGATGCCTGTAGGGAATTCAAGTTACTTTAGCTTTACAAAAGCTTGATTCTTTGTTTTCTCTCTTCCATTTCTCTTGCCTCTCTGCAGAAAATCTGCATCTTCTACTGCAAGTGCTAAACACCGCCTTTGAATTTGGCTCAGGCAACTGGGCAAATGAGAGTTCAGGCCTGATACTGGACCACCTGTTAACTCAGGTAAGATTTTTGATGGTTTAGATGTTTTACATTTTTAGTCCATTTAACTCATATGCTATATTTCAAGTATTCTGAAGACATACATATATATTTATGTCATTATACAGTAGCACATGAGTGGATTTCTGTGTGGTGCTGGTTTAACTGTAACTTTCTTTCTTGATAATGTAGGTGTGTGCTCTGGAAAACATGGCCTCTGTGCAGCTGATCAGCCAGGTTCTGCCACTGGGCCCTAGACTGCTGTGTGACACCGTTGTTCCCACAATCCAGGCCTTACATGTGCTCTCAACTAGCCTGGTGAACCAAAGCACCAACATCTATGATCTGATTTTCCAGACATTTGTTGGAGACCCTAGCACTTACAACACTGAAGTGGACTGGTACTGCATTCTATAATGACTTTCAACCTTGTTGTCATAGCTTGTATTATGCATGTTACCAGTGTTGGGACTAACATTTTTAGTAGAGTGAAATCAGCTAATTTCTTTTCAAAACAATGGAGCCTTTCCCGTAACAAGCTACTTTGTCAACAATTTGCACTGCATTTGTTATTAGTGTCACGTTCTCTAGCATGCACAGCTTAATTCACCCAAAAATGAAAATTCTGTCATTAATTACTCACCCTCATGCCGTTCCACACCCGTAAGACGTTCGTTCATCTTTGGAACACAAATTAAGATATTTTTTCATAAAATCCGATGGCTCAGTGAGGCCTACATTGCCAGCAAGACAATTAACACTTTCAGATGCCCAGAAAGCTACTAAAGACATATTTAAAACAGTTCATGTGACTACAGTGGTTCAACCTTAATGTTATGAAGCAACGAGAATACTTTTTGTGTGCCAAAAAAACTAAATAATGACTTTACTCAACAATATCTAGTGATGGGCGATTTCAAAACACTGCTTCATGAAGCTTCGAAGCTTTACGAATCTTTTGTTTTCGAATCAGTGGATCGGAGCATGTATCAGACTCATATATATATAAAGGTGTATAAATTCACCTGTTTCACCAATTCATCAGATGTTTACACATCTTTTTTTTTTTTTATAAAAAAGCTAAACAAAATATAATTAAATAAAATCTTGCTGTTTAACACTGTTTTCCGTTTAAAATAATAGTATTCTATTTGTCAATAATAATATTAATACAATAATAATAAAAACAACATTTTCTATTTTTATATAATTATTTATATAATACACTTTATAACATTTTGAACGGTTTGTCTACAGGAATAATACTCATGGTTTTAATCTCTCTCTCTCTTTTTAAAGGACCTCAACTCTCTCTCAAATCGTGGGCTTCAACATCTCCACTCTGAAAACTCTTAATATCAATATTACATCTCCAGGTGTGTACCACTGTCACTTCCAGCAAAAGAACTGCAGAAACACCAGCGTTCTTTAGCTATCAGAGGGTGGTTCAATCAGTCTTTTTCAACTTTGCCATGCATGCATGTCAGCTCTCTCACTTGTCTTTTGTCTTGCATTTTGACAGCTGAAGTGAAAGTTTCAGAGCTGCTTAAAAATACAACTCAGTTTGTTCAGGATGTCGAGCGGTATACCAAATTTCCCCCTGATGTTCTTCAGGCTCTGCTAGATTACCCTCTACCCAACAGCAACATGCAGGTACATCACAACTCATGCATACATCTGAGGGGCTCAAAAGAGGTGTCCAAAAATCAGACAACAAAAAAATAAACAAATGAAATCACACTTTATTCTGAGAAAGCCCCCCCTGCTGAGTCTTGGTTTCTCCCAAGGATTTTTTTGCCATCCTCTTCATCCTACCTAAACATCTTTGACAGTTTTCATTGCCATTTTTGCCTTTGACTTTCTCATGGAACGATGCAGGGCTTTATTCTTGATAAAGCTGCTTTTGAGCAATACCCTTTAGTAAAACCAGTATGTGGATAAATAAAGAAATGAAATTGAAAATCTTAACAATTTGTTTGAAATTCTTTGAAATAGTTGTGTTCTAACCAAAAGCTAAAATTAGAAAAATAAATATGAAAAAAAAAAACATATAAAAATGTATATATTGGTAGATTCTTTTAGTAGAACACTACTGTTAATTGGCAAAGCATGTAGAGTTATTGCAAACAACCTTTAAAATAACCAAGTATCAGCTGATATATCGGTCTATCACTAGTGTGAAGTCTTGTAGAGTACCAAATGTCCTCTTTCCTCTCATCACAGATCTTGATATGGTTGGCAAACCTACAACAGTGCTCAGACCCTTCGTCTTTGCAACTGGACCCTATGGGCCAGGTGATCTTCAGTGCCTTCTGTGAACTGTCAGATGATTGGTACAGCATCACGGTTCTCTTTCTTCGTCATGTGGACACAAAGGCTGCTTTGTTCAGGGTAAAGAATATATTGTATATACTGTACATCCAATGAAATACAAAGGCTGCTTCTCTGTATTGTAGTTAATTAAATTCAACTGTTTCGCATATGATTACTATGAAACTAAATAATAATAGTTGCTTTTTTCTTAAACATTCATTATTATGGATTATTGTAAATGTAAGGCTGGGTCAGCCTGACCTTGCTGTTAGCTGGTCAACATTTTGCTATACCGTTCATTTATAATGAAAAGCTATTTATTATAAATAATAATACACCCAATGGTGCTGCCTGTCGTAACCCTGTGACATTTTGTTGCAGCTGATGTTGTCCAAAGAAATTCAGGATTTGGTGGCAATCATGCTAGAGATGGTCAAGTTTTTGACGGACATAATGCAGAAACTGGTACCTGCCATTAACAAACTGCAGGAATACCTGACAAACATAGGAGAACTAAACCTGGTGGCCAATAAAGAGTTCCACAGTGTAAGTTCTCCCAAATTTTATTTTATTATTTTATTTTATTTTATTTTATTTTATTTTATTTGTATTCTCTCTCCCACAGCTGGTGAGGGGAAAGCGGTCCACCATGTCTAGCAAGGCCACCTTTAACACCATCTCCCGTGCCTTGTGCAAAAACGGCATTCTGACGCTTTTCGCCCTGACGAATGTTCCTATCGTAACCGAGACTGATCCTTCCGTCCAGGCGGACCACAAGAGAGAAGAGCTCATTGAGAAGTTCAAAATCCCACACGATGCTAGTATGAACGCATAATCTCAGAACACAGCTAAATGTGCAATAAAGCATTATGATAATGACCTGTCAAGAATCTGCTTACAGCATATTGAGTTCAGATTGATGAAGTGCTGTGGTCAGGCTTAATTAATATACTGCTTGTGTCTTGGTCTCCAGGTCCCTTCTGTATGAACCTCTATTTGGATATGGTGAACACCACAGGCGGTGCGGTGGCCTGGGCCTTCCTCAAGCCCATGCTGTTAGGACAGGTCCTCTACTCACCAGACACACCACTGACGAGAGAGCTCATGACAAAGGTGCTGCTTTAAAACTGAATCTTACAATATAATAAAATACAAATTATAATTGACAGATTTTTTTGCATGCATGTAAAAAGCAAAAACATGTGAGATCGAATACCGTTTTAAATGCGTTTTATGCTCTCAAGTTAGAATTTTCTGATTGTCTCCACTGAAAAGTGTGATTGAATATCACTTGAAACTGTGAATGCATGACATCACGCTAACATGACAGCACCCGGGGAGAAGTATGCTCAAAGAAGCGTTAATCATGATGTTGAAACACAGTAAATGTTGGTAATTGTATTGATAGCAATGCGTAGCGTCATCTATCCTCCACAGTTTGGTTGCTAGGAGATGTCTTTGATGAGAATCAGATACCTACAAAGGAAAGTACATAGGAATATCCCACTTCTGATTTGGGATGTACTGCAGCATAAATCCTGCATTTTTACACAAGGTCATCTGACCTTCATCCAAACAGTCATGTTGGATTCTTCTCTTAAGATATACACCAAGTCTGGTCACAAAGATAAAATATTGTGTTTTCTTTTAAGATCTTGTGTTTGACTGTAACAAAAAAATTTTTTCTTTCCTGCAGTCAAATTCTTCACTGCACCAGTTTGGTGATCTAAAGCTTTATGCATCTGAGTGGATAGAGTCATCTTCCTATGTGATGCAGTCTGCTAACATTCTGACAAAAACCTTGCCAATACTTCAGGTATACTACAACGAGTCAAGAAGAAAATCAAATAAACACTTTTTATTTAATTAATTATTCGCCTCCACTCTATTAACTGTTTCCTTATTAAACAACTCTTCACAGAATTCTCTGCGCAATCCCTTCGTCCAAAACTTCATTCAGACTCAGACTGGTATTGATGTTGCTCAAATGAGCTCAACTCTCAACCAATTCTGTAAGTTCTCAAGAGTTTGATATATGCAATGCTTGCATCATGGTGATGCATCATTACTATTACAAAAAGTTTTTAATTATTATGAGATATCAAGTCAATATAACAACAGTGTTTCTCATTTTTATGAAAAACAAAGTTATTTCTGGAAGGTTCTCATTGTTATGAGTTTCTAGGTCATTATTATGAGAATTCTTTTGTGTTATAATGAGAAGTTATAATAATGAGGTGGTTTTTTAAATAAATAATTTAAGATATTAACCAAATAATTATAAGAAAGTTTCTCATAATTATGACGAGAATACATTTTTTGAGTAGTATTGTGTGTGTGTGTAAATATATATATAGTACACACGCACACACACAATAGATTTTGTTTTCTGTCAATTCTCCCTTGTAAACTCAAAGACCCTGGAGTTTGTCCATTAACCATAAGCTGTGAAAAAAACATTCACGCATAAATCAAAAGGGATAGTTCACCTCAAAATGAAAGTTCTGTCATCTTTTACTCACCCTCAAGCTGTTCCAAACCTGTATACATTTCTTTCTTCTGCTAAAAACTGATACTATAGAAGTCAATGGGGTTCATCAACTGTTTGGTTAACAACCTTCTTCAAAATATCTTCTTTTGTGTTCAGCCGAGTAAAGAAATGAATACAGGTTTAGAACAACTTGAGGGTGAGTAAATGATCACAGAATTTCAATTTTTGGGTGAACTATCCTTTTAAATTTCAGACTACCATTTATAAATGCTGAAATCATGACTCCCTGAGAAATAATTGCTTTCCGAAAAGGGCTTAAGTCTGTGAGAGACAAATTTACCAAACCTCCTCAGGGAAAACTAGCCACGTCTGAATAGTGTTTTACAGTCGAGCACTTGACAACTCATGACAACAGCCAGAGAAGCATTACTCCTATACACCCAAGTGCGTCTTATCCTAAATCTGCAGTGGCTTGAACAGTTTTTCTAACTCTATTTTCAGCAAACATGACAGTCCTGTTAGAGAAAAACAAGTTTATCATGCAGCAGATCACCACCCTCTCTATGCTGATGATGAACCTCTCCTCCTGTGTCAACTTCGACCGCTACCGAGCCTTCAACTCCACCGATGAACTCGACAAACAGGCGGAGAAACTGGCTCAAAACCGTGAGCTCTACGCCAGTGAGTACACACACACACACACACACACACACATACACACACATATACACACTCTCATCAGGAGATTCCTCTTCAACTGACTACTCCATTCATGCGTTTGGTGATACTCCCAGTTGAGGACACCACAGACACTGAAGAGTCATCGGGCTGTAAAGCCTGTAATTCAATGCAATTCGATTCAATTCCATTGAGATATAGATTTTCGCTGTTATCGAGGAGCAGCAGGCCTCTGAGGTTACTATGACAACAGATCACTCGCATGCTGAACTTCCCTTTTATACTCACGAGTTCTGCTCATCTTCACAGGCATCATTTTCAAACTTCCCAAGGAGAACTCCAGCAGCCTGCCCCTGAACATCGACTACACCATCCGCATGAACATCGAGAATGTCATGCGCACCGACCGTTCGCGAAATCCCTTCTGGGTGAAAGACGCCTTCATCTCAGCAACAAAGACCCAGAGGTACAGCCGAGGCTTTGTGTTCCTGCAGGAGAGCATCGAGAGAGCCATCATCGAAATGCAGACGGGTAAAGCCGTGGATGGGCCTGCGGTCCAGATGCAGGCGTTCCCTTATCCCTGCTACTACAAGGATGAGTAAGTGTCTCACAAGCACAAACCCCACATACACACTGAGCGTCTCATATAAAGGCTGAGATGCTAACTTGAGATGTGGCATCTGTACAAATAATCAACAGCTTTACACCAACACTGAACACCTGCTTCGTTTTGTTTATTAGAAAAAAACTCTAGTAAGACGAATATCCTCTTGTATTTCATAGAAATACTAGATTTTCATTTGCTACATTAAACTGTAGTGCTTGCAAGGCAGCAAAACAATTGTGTTGGTTTTAGGTAAGCTTAGGTTTGGCTTTGGTTCTGTGTAGATGAAGTGCTTGATCAGAGCTGTTGTCATGGCACTGTATTTTCTGTTGGCCAGGCATGAGAATCAATATAAATAACATTATTTTTGCAATGCAAAGGTGGCTTTAGATTGCTAAACATATGCTGTTTTTGTTTTTGTTTATTAAAACTAGTAAGAATCGTTTTCATGAATTGAAATAAAGGTGAAATAAAATAAAGTATAATAACCATTGAAGTACTAAAATTACTAAAACTAACATATAAATTAAAGCTAAATAGAAATACTTAAAAAAAACAGTGACAATTACTAAAACGAAAAATTACTAAAACAAACTAAAAGTAAAATGAAAACTAAAAAATATAAAAATAAAAGCTAATTCAAATGTTAATAAATACTGTAATAGTAGCGCTGTTCGTTAAAAGGTCGCAATCTCGATTAAACACCCACCTGACCTTATTCCTAAATGACAACGATTCGGCTATGTCTGTTAAACCTTTGACAAAATTACACCAATTTTTGACAAATATTTGACAAAAACATTCAAATCTGCCTTGCCGCTGACCCTGAGAGAGCAGTTAATGTATAGGTACATGAAGCAGCAAAATGTCTTTTCAACCACACAGTATCATTATATCTGTGTTACAATAATTCAAATGATCACAGAAGTACTGGGATAAAAGTTTATATTTCAGAAAAAAACACTGAACCTAGCGTAACCTGGCACTTCAAATAACGATTGTATCATTACATTGTTACGCCAGTAGGTGGCGACTGTTAAAAATAGTTTTTGTCATTGCATCATTCATTCAAGAAATTAGTTCAAAAATGCTGATTCATCCAGTAATGAAACACGTGAAGTATTTATGAGTGAGTCATTGAATCATTCATTTAAGAGATTTCAAAAACGCTGATTCATACAGTAATGAACAATTACTGTTGAATTGTTCATTCAAACCATTATTTTTAAATAATTCATTTTAATTAATTGTCAACTTATATATTATAACATAAAGATGGATGCACTATTTTTCCTAACCAGCTGCAACCGTAACAAGCCGCAACCTCCACCTGCTAATCTCAAATCTTTCTTCCTCCCAGGTATCTCAACAGCATCGCTTTTGCCTTCCCAATGGCACTCATGATTTCCTGGGTGCTGTTTGTTGCCAACTTTGTGAAGAAACTCGTCCACGAGAGAGAACTACGACTTCATGAGGTTTGGAACCAAACATATTTGTCCTTTGTCTGTTCCCACAAGCTTCCAATAGGTCACTAAACTCTTTTCACTCATCCCACAGTACATGAAAATGATGGGGGTGAATCCCATCAGCCACTTCTTTGCCTGGTTAATAGAGAGTGCTGTGTTCTTGCTTGTGACTGTCATCATCCTCACCATCATTTTGAAAGCTGGCGGCATCCTTCCTCGCAGCGATGGCTTTGTGCTCTTCCTCTACCTTTGTGACTACGGCTTCAGCGTCCTTGCAATCAGCTTCCTGGTCAGCTCCTTCTTTGATAAGACCAACATCGCCGGGCTGAGTGGCAGCCTTATCTATGTCATCTGCTTCTTCCCGTTCATCGTGCTGATCCACTTGGAGGACAATCTTTCCTTCTCTGTGAAGAGCGCTCTGGTCTGTACTGCATTTAAATTGGTTTGCAATTTAACATCACTGCACAGTCACATTTTGAGATATGTAAAAGGAATTTCAATCTTCACATATTAACGCGCATGAGATTAATTATATAATTAATGCAGAGTTTTTCAGGCATTCAGTTTGACATTATAAATTGCATTATGTTCTTTCTGATTTCTAAAACACCATTCTATCATGGTGGGGACCTTTTTGCATTTTTATATTTACACATTATTTAGTATGATTGTTAGGTCACTTTCCTGAATGATTTCAGGTTTTGCTGTCATTTTTGGGACCAAATACACACACCCACACCCACACACACACACAATACAGATAATTTATTTATAAATCAAAGCCAGACGGGACATTTAACGAAAGTCATTTGCATTCTTTGTATGGTGAAATTTAATTATCATAGCAGCTCCACAAGTGAAATATCACCCACAAATGTGAAACTGCATCATTCATAGAAATGTTAATGCGAACACCAGCAGAGGACTAATGCACAGGCCGTGGTAGCGGCAAAAACATCTTTAAATGTAATATTATGCCCATAAAGTGTGGGGTTATAAAGTTGTTTTGGTGAATTATTGCAGACTTGTATCTTTATTGTCATTTTCTATGCGTTTTGATCAGTTTTTGTGTGAGTGAGGTGAGGTAAAAGTGCTTTTGTAGAAATTTACCCCTGTTCAGTCTTGTTATATTGATATGGGCATATATTCCATTACTAAACCCAATAATTAAAGATTATTTTGTTTTCTTGAATGCATTAGTTAAATCACAAATAAAGGACTAGTTCACCCCACAAATTGTAGCGTCTGGATAGGATCAAGATCATCAAACCAACTTCAAATTTAAGAAAGCTTTTAGCCTCTTGAACTTTTCATGTTAATCACACGTTGGCTCCGTCCTGGCTGACTTTTACAGGACACTTGACACCTTCATTGCCGGTGTTGATGCTAAACAGCGTGCCACGAAACTCTCCCTGTGACTTCTCTAAGATCTTAATGAACTCAGATCAAATTTCCCAAACCAGGCCAAATAAAGGACTAGTTCATCTCAAAAAATATTTAATTCTGACATTTTTACTCACCCTCGTGTTGTTCCAAACCTACAGTGTCACAATCTGATTCAGGAAAGTTTGGAATGACATGATGGAGAGTAAATGCTGACACAATGTTTGATTTTGTTTGAACATCTATTGACAGCTGTAATATAAATCTGTGTTTGTTTTTGGTCCACAGAGTCTCTTTTCTCCGACATGCTTCAGTTATGCCAGTCAGTATATCTCCCGCTATGAAAAACAGGAGGAAGGTAGGTCGGCACAAACCCTCAGATTCTCTGTAATTAGTTTTTGTTTGAGATAATTACATTGACTGAATGTATTGTGTATTTACACCTCAGGCATCCAGTGGAGCAACATGTATATCTCTCCTCTGGCTGGTGACACTTCCTCCTTCGGTTGGCTCTGTTGGTTGCTGTTGATTGACTCAGTAGTATATTTTATCATTGGGATTTACATCCGCATGGTCTTCCCAGGTATTTGTGAGCTGCTCAACTGAGAAAGTCGCTCATTTTTTTGAGTGTGGTTAGTTAAAAAGAAACTGTTAATTTTACAAGTGGATATTTTTAATATTACTTTTGTAATCAAGTGTATTTTCTCTCAATCAGGAAAGTATGGCATTGGTGTTCCATGGTACTTCCCTGTGACACGATCCTTCTGGGCAGATATGTTCAGCTGCTGTAACAGAGTGCCAAAGAAAATAGGCAGAGGGCTGCTGTTTACCAATGTGATGCAGGAACAAAAGAGCACTGACAAGGGCAAAGGTACATTATTACACACTGATTTATGATTCTGATTGGTCTATAGCAGCATTGAGCTGTAAAGAACTTTTGCACAAGTGTTTTGTTTGTCTCTCATATCACTCATTTTAATAAAAGTGCAAGTTAGAATAGCTAATTGGTGCATCCGATTACAGAGGAAGACATATTGCAGCTAAAAATGTTAGCTAGTTCATAGAAAACGACTTCACCTGCTTTGTGGATGCTTTGAGCTAATTTAAGGGAAAGATAATCAAAGAATTTTAAAAAGAAATGACAGTAAATGCTTAATTAACTCTTCATTTATAATGCCTGTTTATTTATTTAAGTAGCTGTGTAAGTAGCATTGTAATATATAGTCAGCTGGTCATTATCACAAAATAATAAGACCAACGTTTTGCCTTAGTACATTACCTACACTGCCGTTCAAAAGTTTGAGGACTGTAAAATATTTTTAAAAATAATATTGTGAAATATTTTTACATTTCATTATTTGAAAATGTCATTTATTCCTGTGATGGATCTGAATTTTTAGTAGCCAATTCTCCAGTATTTAGGGTCTTTATAATTATAATAATAATAATATAGTCTTTACTGTCACTTTTGATCAATGTAATGTGCCCTTACTAAATAGAAGTATTAATTGTTTTTGACCCCAAACGTTTCTCTTGCCTAACAAATCTGAGAGATTTGCTTCAGATTTATTTGCTCCAATACACTTGCACTCTCTAACCTCTGTGAAGGTGACACAAATTGTAACTGTAGAATAGATTTTAATCCTTTTTAATTTCTGTGCAATATTTTAACATCTTTGTTTCTCTTTAACTGTGTTAGGTAAAAGTAGCTTGGCGGGTAATGGAGAAGAAGACTACTCGGGATTGCCTGTTGGAGTGTCACTGTATGGCCTGACAAAGACCTACGGAGGCCGGCATGCTGTAGATAACCTGAACCTTTCTTTCTATGAGGGGCATGTCACCTCTCTGCTAGGTCACAATGGAGCTGGAAAAACCACTACTATGTAAGAGCAGAACAGCGTATTCTATATTTAAATAATGCTGTTGATTGCAAAGATAATGATTTAATATTCTAATAAGCTTACAAATACATAGTCCACATGAATTTTAGGTAAAATAGTCAATTTTTCATTCGATTGAACTATATTTTTGTATTTTCTGTTTCAGGTCACTTCTGACGGGGTTGTTTTCACCCACCAGCGGCACTATTGAGGTTTATGGGATGGATATGCAGACATCCATAGATGATGTGCGTAAGGAGATGGGTGTGTGCATGCAGTATGATGTCCTGTTCGACCACCTTACCACTAAGGAACACCTGTTGCTATACGCTCAGATCAAAGCTCCCCACTTGACCAAACAGGAAGTGAACGAACAAGTGCGCAAGTAAGTTTCAACAACTTGTCTTACAGTATGTTATTATTTTGTTTTGTAACATTTCCTGAGAGAAATTAACTTTATCCTGAAGCCATTTGTTATCTTGACTTATATAGCATGTAGGTTTCTAATGTGCCCTTAATGGTGTTGGGGAAGCTACTTTAAAACTGTAGCTTCCCACACTACAACCTACTCATAATTTAAAGTAGTTCAGCTGCTAAGAAAAAGTATCTACACTGACGCTCTTTAAGGTGACATGTTTTCATTACCAAAAGATAATACATAAAATATATGAATGTAGAATGTTCATTCTAAATAACAAAATCAGTCAAAAACATGATCAGCAGTGTTTAACTAAATATTTAGATACAAAAAAGTCATACATTTGCATTTTTTTTCTTAATTAAAACTGTATATTCATTAACTTGAAATAAGTCAATCAAATATTTATATTTATTTTTAGACCAGTCTTATTTTAGTATTATTTATATTCAATTATAGTTTTATTAATGTTTTGAATTGGCATTTATTTTTATATTTTCAGTTTTTATTCATTTTTTTTATTAAAATTTATTAGAATTTATTTTTTATTACAATTTTTGTTTACTTTTTAGTAATTTTGTTATATGCTTTTGTAATTTTAATTCGTTTTTTTAATATACTTATTTTGTTTTTTATTCAGTTTTAGGTCTATTTATTTCCAGTTAGTAATTTTAGTGCTTCAACTTCTTTTAGTGCTCTAAAAATGAGAAGTTATTCATCTTTATATATTTTTTATAAACATGAAACTACATCAAATATACATCAAATTTATATTTTATTTAATTCCAGCTTTATTTCAGTTTAGTTTGTTAACGATAACTGTTTCTGACAAAAAGTACAGATTAAAAATATATTTTTACAGCATATTTAGTGAGTCCCCAACATTGCTCCTTAACTTGGGAATGGTCTGTCTTAGTAGTTAATGAATGGGGTTGGTAAAAGTTTGTAGGTTCAAATCCCACAATGGACGATCCCTGAACACACTGTGCCCTTGAGCAAGGCATTTTACCTCAGATCACTGTAGATAAGAGTATTCACTAAATGAGAAATTTGCATTAACATGGTCCCTCTTTTTCCTCTCTTAGAATCCTAATGGAAACAGACATGCACACCCACCGCCACAAGCGTGTCGGCACCCTATCAGGAGGTATGAAGAGGAAGTTATCCATCTCCATTGCCTTCATCGGAGGATCGCGGCTGGTGGTGCTAGATGAGCCGACCACCGGGGTGGATCCCTGTTCCCGACGCAGCATCTGGGACATTGTCCTTCAATACAAGCAAGGTGAAATCCCTCTACAATTTAGACCAGGGTGAAAATAATCTCCTGGCTTGTACCTGTAGCAGACTCCCCAAAGGACTTTGTTCTTATCGGGTATCTGACACTTGGTTTAGAATTTAATTAGGCTTGAATGGATTTTCTCAAGGTGCGTGCAGTCAAATCAAGACAGGGAAAAATCCAGACGCAGATGTAGTAACGACTGATTGTTATCCGTCATGCTCCCTCTGATGTTTAATTATCTTCTTCGGAGACAGTTAGCGAATTTATCTCGAGCATGGATTTAAGACCGTAAAAGAGGGTCATGTCAGATTCTCCTGTTTTATCTTTGTTCATCAGCTCTTTGTTCAGAGTCGGTCTCTCTCTCTCTGTCTTGCCTGTATCAGTGGATCTTTGATTTGACACGCCTCTGTGTTCGTTTTGTTTAACTGTCCAGAACGCACCATCATTCTTTCCACCCATCACCTGGATGAGGCTGAAGTTCTCAGTGACCGCATCGCCTTCCTTGAGCGCGGAGGCCTCAAATGCTGTGGTTCGCCCTTCTACCTTAAAGACAAGTTGGCTAAAGGCTACAACCTCACCCTCACAAAGAAGGTACATCCGATGGAGTCATTCACTCCAACTCAGTTCTTACTTGACTTAACTCTCACAAAAAGTACCATGCGAGTACTGTAGGACAGTAATGGTATCAAATATTAATACCAAGAGACATTGATATACACTACTGTTCAAAAGTTTGAGATCGGTAAGATTTTTATGTATAATTCTGGTATTCAAGAATGTATACAGGTCCTTCTCAAAAAATTAGCATATTGTGATAAAGTTCATTATTTTCCATAATGTAATGATAAAAATTTAACTTTCATATATTTTAGATTCATTGCACACCAACTGAAATATTTCAGGTCTTTTATTGTTTTAATACTGATGATTTTGGCATACAGCTCATGAANGGAAAATAATGAACTTTATCACAACATGCTAATTTTTTGAGAAGGACCTGTATTTTAAAATTTGTCATGTCAACATGCATTTCTATGCTTTTGATTCAGGTTCAGACTCTTGATTCAAATGAAAAGTTTGACATTGAAGAAATCAGGGATTTCATTCAGTCCTACCTGCCTGACGCTCGACGGAAGGAGGGAGAGGTGGGCGATTTGGTCTACGCCCTCCCACCGTACAACACCCAGAACGCAGCTGCGTACCAGTCTCTTCTCACCGATCTGGATCAGAACCTGGACAAGCTTCAGCTGGGCTGCTATGGCATTTCCGACACCACCTTGGAAGAGGTAATTATCAGATGAAGACCCAGGTGTGGGATTGGATTATAGACTGAGCCACTGCCACTGGGGTTCAGACTGCCAGCCCAGTGAGCTTCAAAGCCTCAAACAGTGCAGCCCAAGATTGCCAGAAACTGCACTAGGTTCCCTGGGATTCTTGGCACATACAATGCAAGCTTCACATTTTACATCATTTCAAAATCAAAGATGCTACATAGAGCTGGAGATATTGAGTTATTGAAATGCTATTCAAATTATTAAAGCAATCAGTCCATGTGTAGGCTACTATTTTTAGTCATCTAATGCATGGTTTCCCAACATGAGGGTCACAGCTTCCAGCAGGTGTTGCCAAGCTTTTTAAAGGGATAGTTCACCCAAAAATTTAAATTCTGTCATCATTTACTCACCCTCACATTCTAAACCTCTATGGGTTTCTTTGTTCGGTTGAACACAAAAGAGGATATTTTGAAGAGTATTGGTAACCAATCAGTTGTCAATATGGACCAGCAACTGTTTGGCTACCAACATTCTTCAACATATCATCTTTTGTGTTTAGAACAGGATTAGAACAACTTGAGGGTGAGTAAATAATGACAGATTTTTTTTTGTTTGAACTATCACTTTAAATTTCTATTTTCTCTATGAAAATTTGTTCACTTCGGTTCAACTTCAGAACACAAATGAAGATGTTTTAATATTCAGTTTGCATGCTGTTTTCATTATTCCCAAATCACAAATTCCCACACAATTTCTACACATTCTACACTGAAAAAAATTGGTGTAGGATTTACAATTCTCACTCAGAAATTGCTAGTAACACAATTAAACATGAAATTCTGAAGTAGAAAGACTTTAATTGTATTATCTTCTAAAACATACTCCAATAATCTTTTATTTAGAACTTTGAAAAATCATTTTTTACAGTGCACTTACGATTTCAAACAAAGTGCATGTGAGGAGCATGAAACACTTCAAGTAAAAAATGGCCAACATATGAAGTATAAAAAGGGGGAAAGTTGCTCTAATATTAACCTAACTAAACCATGGGGAACCATGATCCACCCTGTCCAAGTGTACTCAAAAAGATTGTGTTTTCTCTCAGGTGTTCCTGCAGTTGACTCAAGACGACATGGAGCCTACAGAAAGTGAAACCTTGTCTGTATCAGAGTCTGTAATAATGAATGACATGTGTGCTTCAAGAGACAGCATTCCTGACGACATCAACAGCATGTACCTTGGAGAGAAAGCCAGTAAGTGGTCTCTCAGGACTATTAGTTTCTTGCAGCATTTTGTGGAAAATTAGTTCCACGGCCTGCACTTTCCCATTTACCCCTTTAAAGCTTTGAACTTTGAAAGCTCATCTTCAGAATTTACCTGAATTTAAGCAGTTGAGAGGATTGCGTCTGTCTCGTGGCACACTCTCTTCTTCTCTCTTATAGGTCTCACTGGGACCTCGACCGTGAGTGGGCTTGCTTTGACTGCACAGCGGGTGATGGCCATGTTGCTGAAACGTGTGCATCACTCCAGGAGAGACTGGAAGGGGCTGTTCTCCCAGGTTTTGTTGCCTGTATTCTTTGTAATTGCTGCCATGGGCCTGGGCTCCATCAAGAGTGATCTTCAGCACTTTCCTAAGATTGTGCTCTCTCCTGCTCTCTACCACGTTGATGAACAGCATGCCTTCTTCAGGTTAGACTCGCTCAGTTGTGTAACTTGCCTGTGTTTCAAAAGTAGCTCTGAATTCAGTTAGAAAATATGGGTACGACTGAACTACAGACAGTTAACTTGTTTTTGAGATTAATAATCTATTCATTTACATTTACATTTATGCCATTTGCTGACACTTCTATCCACAGCAATCCACATATATTCAATGCATTCAATATTTTGCACATACACTCTAAAAAATGCTGGGTTAAAAAAACCCAAGCTGGGTAAAATATGGACAAACCCAGCAGGTTGGGTTAAAAGGCACCTATTATGCCCTCTTTCACATGATGTAATATAAGTCTCTGGTCTGGTCAAGTTTCAGCTTAAAATACCCTACAAATTTGCCCCTACTTGGGGGTGAGCAAAAACACGCCTTTTACTATATTACTATATTGCTGGCTAAAAAAATAAATCCAAAATTGGTTGAAAAAAATGGCTGGGTGAAAACAACCCAATCCCTGGTTTTGTCCATATTTAACCCAGCAGTTTTTAGAGTGTATATGTGCAAAATATTGAATATTTACACAATATATACAGTATATATATATAGATATATATATGTGTGTGTGTATATATATTTATTTATTTATTTACATTATAGGGCTGTCAAGCGTTTCAATTATTTTAATCTAATTAATTATATGATGTGGTGATTAATTAATGTAATTAATCGCACATAAATTACACCCAAAAGATAATTTAAAAGATAATTACACAATAAAGTCATTATTGTGTAAAGCATCAAAAAGACATTACAAAAAGTAGCTGCAGAAAGAAATATTTTATTCGAATCAACATTCAACATTCACAATTTTTACTCATGAACATTTATACTCAATTTTACTCATTTTGGGACATGAGGTTGAGTAAATAATGACTGAATTTTCATTTTTAGGTGATTTATACCTTTAATTTTTTTTTTATAATATGGAAGTATGATTTTTTATTTTTTTTTAAATTATGTTTTACGTTTTTTTTTAACCCTTAAATGCGTGACTGTTTCACCAATCATTCTTACATATTCGGGTCTTAAGCGATCCGGATCTATATCTAACACAGATGGATCTCTACCTTTCGCGATAATATAAAACTCACCTGATATTTGAGTAACAATTACAGAAGAATAAAATAAAGCATAATTGTTACTTTTTGGAGCCTGGAAGGGTTCAGTTTGAGCAGATGTTTTATGCCATCATCTCTGTCCTTGTCAAAGCTCATTTCCCAGTACATTCAGCAAATGATAGTTTTGAGAATATGTTTGAGATCACGAATATGAGCCCATTCGCGATCTCAAAATCTATATAATTTTCAATATCTTCAAAATCAATATTTTGATCGCTGTCAGCTTCACCAGATCCATCAAGTGACAGACATTTGATTGCTTTCAGTACTTGCTCTGCAGTAATTAATCGCTGAGCCATTTCACGTTTTGCTAATGATTCTTCCTATTCTTTCGTTTTCTGTCTGAATGAAACGTCACTTCATCATTGTGTATCAGACATTGCCATCTTGTGGAATAAAGGTGAATTGCACTTATTCCATCATCAAATATTCAATTATTGTTGTGCAGAAAAAAATATACGTACGTACACTGATACACACCTCGGGTCGTTAGCGACCCTATACCCAAATAATGAATGGGAAAAAAGGCATTATTTTATGATTTTATGATTTTCTTTTCTTGTAATATTGTTTATAATTAATTGATTGAGGAATACTAAGACGGTTGATGTCTAACTCTAAAAAATGAATGAGGAGGAGGGTAGTGAATGACGTCCCGGGTCGATAAAGACCCGAGGTATACATTTAAGGGTTATAATAAGAAACTAAAACTGCCAGTAGGTGGCTGTAAATGCCTTAATGATTAAGTCATTCAATTAATTCAAACGGCTGATTCATTCAGGAGTGAAGTAAATGGTTCTCTTCAGGCTTGTTGGACTTGAAGTGGCGCTACACAGACGGATGACATGTATGACATCAAAGTAGTAAAGTACCGCGAGAGCAATTAGAGACGGCTCCGTATGCTTTTGAATCACTCGCGCTGTACTTTGATATCATACACCGATCAGTCTGTGTAGTACCGCTTCAAGTCCAACAAGTCTTTTATGAATGGTCCGCTGAATCATTGATTTCACTTGGTTCGTTCAAAACGCGTATTTAGAAATGAAACACTGCTGTGCATTGCACAAAGACGAGCAGTTCTGCTTTGTCTTAAAATTTTCATTGGCAAAATTGAACAAAATAGACAATATTGTGTCTAAAATAACACAATATTAACTTCTTTACTGAACTGTTGTATAAAATCAGTATTGCATTTGCACTCGTTATATAGGCTATGGGACAAAAACAGCACTCGTGTAATATTGCACTCGTCACTTGTGTGATATTGCTTAACTCATATGATCTAAATATGAGATAAAAACTCAAACGGGGATTTTTGCCCCCATATCTTGAATTTGATGGACTTTCTGACTGCATTCTAAAGGCTTCTTGGAGCAGTGAGCTGTTGCCCTGCTTCATATTCATCATCAATCATCTATTGATCTGCGACGGGGCAAGTGTGTTGAATGCATCAAAAATTTGAATGGGTTATTTTTTACCGTAACCAATTAATCTTATTAACGCGTTAAATGCACAGCTCTAATATATATAGTGTAAATATTCAATATTTTGCACAGTCATAACATTGCCATTGCACATTCTCTCCACAGTAATCAGAATCCCACCGCCAGCAGTCTTGTAGATACCATGATGTCCTATCCAGGCATTGACCACGTCTGCATGAGAGACCCTACAGATTCGTAAGTAATCATCCATATGTCGTAGTGATCCTCTGTGCAGTTCAGCACTCTGAGCTCAGTAATCAGACTGCAGGCCGCTATAAGCCATGAGTGATTATATATCACAGCATCAGCTCACCTTGCCACTGCAAATGGCTTTCATTTTGCCGGCTATGATTTTAGCCTCTCTGATCTTCGCAGGTCTGGTCTGTTCAAGCTCTGGTCGCCATCTCCTTAGCTGAGCCCTGGGACTCTGATACTCTGTCTGCTTGTATCAGTGGGTCTTCTCGCGTTCCTGTTCAATTTCATCACACTAATGTGCCACTTTTAGTTTTCTATCACTGTTTTTTATCACGCTTTTTTCCCATCTCTTCTCATCTTACTCTTTTTCCTCTCTCTGTAACTCGCTCATAACACTCTCTTGCTTTCTTGTTTTTCTATTTCTCTCTTTCACCCACACATCTGAAAGCTCTGCCTTTTGTAATTCCTCTGTAAAAGCTTATAATAATGCTTCTGTATAGGGGCATAAATCTCAGAAAATAACATCACGTGCACGTTTTTGTGAGATTCACTCAGGGATCATTTGCATTTCTCATGCATTTCATGTTTAAAGGATCGATTTTCCTAACAGACTTTATCACTGATACCTTCAAAATAATCCTCACACTGTGTACTGCATTTAGACTACTGTTTTCTTCTTCTTTTTTAATACAAGAAAACATTTGTTTTTTTGCAGGGTTTGCAAAGAGAGACCTCCCACAGGACCTCAGACATGGATCTCCAGAGGCAACAGCTCTGCTACATTTACCACCTGCAAGTGTAGCAAACAAGTGCAGGTGGGTCAAACAGAGCATAACCATCATAACACAAACAACATTATCACTTATCCTCAATGATGTGGATCTCTCACTGTTTAAATATTGATAAAGATCATTAGTGTTTTGATAGCGTGAAGGTGATTGTTGATCACAGCAGAGTTGCGCGCCCTTCAGAATTGATTTGAGACTACCTTTTAAATTCAGTTCCTTTGACTTTGAATCAAGGCAGCAAATGGAATGCAAAATCAACATTCAAATGTAAGGAATTAGAAACATGGAATGTTTAATAATTCATCATTAAAATAATGTCATATAATGAAAAAAATTATTTCAGTTCAGATTACACATAAATCATTCACAAAACACATTTATTTAGACATTATATGATATTTTTTAATGTTTTGAAATGCCATATAAAAATGTTTTTTAATAGCTTTCATGTTATGAACTGTGGTAGAAGAACACTTATTTTTTCAGAACACTCCATATTATCCGAATTTATTTAAGTTTATAAACAGAAAATGAAATGAAAAGTGTCGTTCTGTATGGAAATTAAAATTGTTTTTTGGCTTGTTCCACAGTATTCTATGTAGCCTCTAAAGGGACATGATGAAGGAAAAAATATTTCAATGCTTTTGCGTTCTCTTGCAAATGTTTTGCGTTCCAACAAGAAACTTTGTGTTCCCTCGCAAAGAGCTCAAAAGGTTTTGTGAGCGGATGCAAAGTTTCTCAGGGAAATGCAAAACGTCATGCAAGCGAACGCAAAGTTTCTTGGGGGAACGCAAAACATTCGCGAGAGAACGCAAAAGCATTGACATTGTTTTTCCACCACCATGTCCCTTTAGGGGCTCCGTAGTATTTAACTTAGTTTAACTTATTGGTAACACGTTATTTTACAGTGCCGTAATTACACGGTACTACATATACTTACTATAGTAATAACAGTAAATTATGAATAATTACAAGTAACTAACCCTAGTTTATTTATAGTACTCAGTACATAAACTATAGTTTATAGTAATTAATAGTACTCAGTACTTTTAATGAACTTTTAATTAAGTACTTTGAGTAATTACAATGCAACTATGGCACTTTGTTACACTGTAATTATACATTTAAGTACTGAGTAATATTAAGTAACTACAAGTACTTACTATAGGGTTAGGATTACTATAAGTTACTATAGTAACTGCATGTAGCATATGTAACAATAACAATGTAAAATAAAGTGTTACCAAATAACATGTAACCAACTTATTTAAAAGAATTTAACCTACTTTAGGGAAATATGTCCACTGAGGAAAAACAATTACGTATCAGAGCGTAAATGGACATGATTAGTCAACTTAATTATGCAGTTAATAATGTTTTTTGGTACCAAACTTGAGTTGGTATAATGCAATTTTCTGCTGTGTGGCTGTTAATTTTTGTAATTTACTTGTTATTAAGTAAATTCCTCTTCCTGTTATTTCAAATCAACTTCCTATGGGGCATCTACTCTCGAATTGACAGGGAACAAATTGTTAAATTTAGAATTTTTCCCAATCCTGTATCGTGGTATCTGCTCAGAATATCACTCACTTTCCTGTCCCTTTCAGTCGTGTCCTGCACCAGGTTATGAACCACCTCACATACGAAATCCATCATCCCAGATTGTCTACAACTTGACGGGCATCAACATAGAGAACTACCTGCTGGCCACTGCGAATGACTTCATCAGAAACAGGTGAATTTGCTTACACATGTCACTTAACAGCATTTAACTAATTTCAAAAGGTAATTCTTTTATGTCATAAGTTCAGAATATGGTGAGGTGGAATATTAAGGAATTTATGAACCGCTGGTTGGCTGATTAATAATTAAAGAGGAAGCACTTTGGTTTATCCCATCTTTACCATGGCATTTCCGAACAGCTGACATTTTCCATCCTAGTCAAATAGAGCACAGCGCTTGGGCTTGCTGCTGGCACGAAAATACTTTATTACACCTAAAATAGTAAGGCAAGCATTTATTATTCATACATTGTTCTTCCAAAAAAAAAAAAGTAATAAAATACACAACCCAGCTGCAGTTTGGTGGTGGAAAAGTAATAAAAAAGGCAAATCACTGCTCTAATAAGAAATTGGATGAGAATTCAACAAAGGCATAACACTATTAATTAAGAGTATATCATGAGGAAAAAGTCTTTAGTGTCTCAAAACACTAAATTTATTGTTAAATAAATTGAGCTTTAATATAAAGAATGTGCGAAATAAAATATAAATTTGCAGACTGTGAGTCCAATTAAAGTTACTGAAAGATATTTTTAAACCACTCTTTTAACTCTAGAATGCATTAACCAAAATACCTACACAAATGCATAAATTACCCGCATTTGACAATAGTTTTCCCCTGCTAAGAGCAGACAGGAAAATTTGCACCCAGTAAATGTCAAGTCACTTTTATATATATATATATACAGGTGCTGGTCATATAATTAGAATATCATCAAAAAGTTGATTTATTTCACTAATTCCATTCAAAAAGTGAAACTTGTATATTATATTCATTCATTACACACAGACTGATATATTTCAAATGTTTATTTCTTTTAATTTTGATGATTATAACTGACAACTAAGGAAAATCAAAAAAATTCAGTATCTCAGAAAATTAGAATATTACTTAAGACCAATACAAAGAAAGGATTTTTAGAAATCTTGGCCAACTGAAAAGTATGAACATGAAAAGTATGAGCATGTGCAGCACTCAATACTTAGTTGGGGCTCCTTTTGCCTGAATTACTGCAGCAATGCGGCGTGGCATGGAGTCGATCAGTTTGTGGCACTGCTCAGGTGTTATGAGAGCTCAGGTTGCTCTGATAGTGGCCTTCAGCTCTTCTGCATTGTTGTGTCTGGCATATCGCATCTTCCTCTTCACAATACCCCATAGATTTTCTATGGGGTTAAGGTCAGGCGAGTTTGCTGGCCAATTAAGAACAGGGATACCATGG
>RJVU01020258.1:2363922-2393309 GCA_003731715.1 Anabarilius grahami
ATATGCATATATAAAAATATAAAAATAAAATCTAAATATTTTTATAAAATATACCAATATATAATTTATATATATTTTTTATATTTCATATAAATGGACACATGAGGTTATATACGTGAGGTCTTCACTTCCATGTCCTCCATATTGAGATCTTTGTTTTTGTCTACTCAAGGGTGGGCGGTTTGGTCAGCATCCTGGTTGCGCTTTGTGTCCTCACTGGCTACTCCATCATGACTGCCAGCTTTGTCATCTATGAGGTTCAGGAACATCACACGGGCTCCAAAAGACTCCAGCAGATCTCTGGCATCAGCGAACCTTTTTACTGGATCATCAACTTCTTATATGATATGGTACTTCAGTAGTAGTTGATCGATTTCAGCCTTTTAGATCTGTTGATTGATCTAAAATATCCAAAAACCAAAGCTATGCCAAGACTAGATGAACTGCATGCAGTCACAATAACCATTTGTGCCATTTTTGATTACTCAGATTATATAATTAATGTAATATTAATAAAAATTTATATCACAGAATTTACCAGGTAGTTTCTGTTGCATTGCAGGCTCTTTACATGGTTCCCGTGGTCCTCTCAGTGGCGATGATAGCAGCGTTCCAGCTCCCAGCCTTCACGGAGAGGCAGAACCTTGGCGCGGTCACACTTCTGCTGGTGCTATTTGGGTCAGCATACATTAGAGTCCCTTTACCACAAGAGATTTTCCTGTCACAAGACAGACGTCTCATTAGAACGTCTCAGTGCTGACAGGTCCTCAAGGCACTAAAGCTTCATGAATGTATTATTCAGCAAATGCTACACGTCGCAGCATTGGCAAAGGGGAAGTTTTAGTTAAAGCACCATCTTTCAGGTAAACACAGGCTCTCTGCTAGAAAGAGGAGAGCTGCTTGAAGCTTTCCTGGAAGGCCTGGGCTCTGAAGAAGCGATTTCACACACTCCGTCACCCAGTTAATTGCATTGTGGAGAGCAGTGAGGCCACTCGCAGTCAGTCTTTAGGCTTCAGAGCTCCAGGCTGCATGGGAGGCCCTTCATTGTGTGAAGTCAGCAGTCTTGGCCCGCATTCATCTCCCTGTGAGCTCACCGGCTTTCGGCCCATAAATAACCACACATCACAGCGATCCGACCACTTTCCCTTCAACCTGCTTAATTGCTTTTGTTTAGTAGAGCGGTGTGGACTTTCCACCACTAACAATACACGCACAGAGGCCGACGAACGCACACATACACACACACACACACACACACACACACAGTACCCCCTCAGTTTAAACACATCCTCTTCCTTGACCCCGCCACCCCAATCACCAAGAGTAATGAATAAAAAAACAGATCATTCTGTGGTGCTGAAGAGGAGAGAGAATGCTTCACGAAGAGGAAATAGATGAACTCATTTATCTTCTGGCCTCTTAGCTCAACTGTGGAATATATTCTCTCTCTTTCTCTTTGCTAAACTCAAAGCTGAAGTCTTACTATAGTTCTTTTGTCTTCCTCCATGTTGTAATTCTTCTATTCAGACATTTTTAAGCTTGCCACTTATCACATTGATGTCACTTTCTTTTCAGCTTCTCCACCTTCCCTTGGATGTACCTTCTGTCTGTGATATTCAAGGATACAGAGATGGCATTCATTGGTTACGTTTGCATCAATCTCTTCATCAGTATCAACACCATCATCTCCACATCCATTATCTACTTCCTGGGTCAGCTTAACCAGAATGACCAGGTAAGAGAAGAGTCAGAGGGACGTTTTACCCCCAGATGAAAAGAAAATTATATTTTGCAAAAGAAACTGAAACCAATTTTAAGACCATTTAGAATTTTTGCTTTGTGATATTTTTTCATGACAATTAAGTACATTTATTGCCCTAAAATTCTCATTACTATCATTCTTTTTCTTTTTTTTTAAGTCCTTAGTAAGTAGGGACATACATTACAGTTCAAAAGTTTGGGGTAGATTTCTTCAGTGTTTTGGAAAGAAGTATCTTAGGCTCGCCAAGGCTGAATTTGTTTGATCAAAAATACAGTATAACAAAAATACTGTGAAATATTACTTCATTTTAAAATAGCCGTTTTCTATTTGAATGTATTTTAAAATGTAATTCATCCTTGTGATGCCAAAGCTGAATTTTCAGCATCATTACTCCAGTCTTCAGTGTCACATGATCATATGATCATTCAGAAAGCATTTTAATATGTTGATTTGGTGCTCAAGAAACATTTCTTATTATTATCAATATTGAAAACAGTCGTGTTGCTTAATATATATTTTTGGAAACAGTGATACATTTTTTTCATAATTCTTTGATGAATAGAAAGTTTAAAAAACAGCATTTGTTTGAAATAGAAATCATTTTTTGTAACATTATAATTGTCACTTTTGTTCAGTTAAATTCATCCTTGCTGATTAAAAGAAAGAAAAAAAATCCTTCCGACCCTCAATTTTGGAACTGTATTGTATAGAATAGAAGTGGAATAGAACAGAGAATGTAGAATATTCACATAAATTTCCACCAAACAAATAAAATTATCAACAAAATAGGCTGGACAGATGCCCTGAGTAGCTTTGCACGTTGTCCTTCCTTCTCTAACTTGCTCTCACTGTCTATTTCAGAGCATCCAGGATGTTTACCGTACCATGAGCAACATATTCCTAGTCTTCCCTCAGTTCAGCTTTGGCAATGGGTTGATGGAGTTGACAAGGGTTGACATGCAGGTGCAAATCTTGAGCGCTTTCGGGGTGGACGCCTACAAGAACCCCTTCAGCATGGATGTTCTGGGATGGATGTACATCTCCATGTTCCTGCAGGGTTTCATCTGCTTCACGCTCCGCCTGCTACTTAACAAGACACTCCTTCGCAAAGTCAGGTATACCTGAAGCTCTGGCACTACTGATTTAAAGTGGTTGGTAAAATCTTTTACACTATAGCTGTCTCATTTTCGTGCATTTGTGTATTCTTCACAGACATGTATTCTGCTGGAAGAGGAACGTTGTTCAGAGCTATAGTCCCAATGAAGATGAAGATGTGGTGGCTGAACGCTTGCGTGTGGACCGTGGGGATGCAAGTGCAGATATTCTGCAGGTTAATCAGCTGACTAAGGTGTACCAAAACCTGAGCAAGAGGGTACAGGCGGTGAAGAAGCTGTCTGTTGGCATCCCGGCTGGCGAGGTCTGTGCCATTTGCATAGTAACATTTATTATGAGATGATTTCCCGATTATCAACAACAATTGATCATTGATTTTGTGCGTTGATAAGCAGGTGTTCCATACTAATATGAAGATTTATAATACCTGGAGGCTAAGAATGTGTACTCTGAAAGTAAATTGCGTAAATTCAGATGTTGTTATGCTTTAAACTAAAAAAAAAAAAAAAAAAGTTTCAGGGAGTTGAAGACACTTTTGTGTGTGTTAACATTAAATGAAATGTCCAAATCAATAAAGATTTAACCAGAATATGGTGCTTAATCAGAAAATGTGAATGTAGATGAGATCACAAGGGGGAAATGCAGCTATATATACCCATAAATTCTTGTTTAAGGCACTTTGCGTGCTGTGCTTCATTATTTTCTATGGTTTGAATGTTATTCATAGAAGATTTATGATTCAGCTGGTAAGAATAGTCAATGACAGCAAAACATTCAATGTGAATGAATGGAAGTTCAATATCTTCCTTAGTGCTTTGGATTGCTGGGAGTCAATGGTGCAGGGAAGACCACTACCTTCAAGATGCTGACAGGAGACATTAGCCCTACAGATGGCTCAGCTAAGATCCGTGACATTGACGGGTACTTTTCTTTCCCCTTTTAAAAGCTACATCTGGTACCTTTACTGTCGCTCACCGTCTTTTTCTGATGCATTTTACTAGACATTTGTGTTGGGTTTCATTGCATGTTCGTAAATCTCCCTGGCCTGTGTCCTCAGGAGGATGGTTGACATCATAGACTGCAGGAGAGAGGGCATAAACATTGGTTACTGCCCCCAGGTGGACGCACTGGATGACCTCCTGACTGGAGAAGAACATCTCTATTTTTACTCCCGCATCAGGGGCATCTCCAAGAGGGAGACAGACCAGGTAAGGTCACAGCTATATCAACATCTATTTTGTTCTGGCAAAGGCCAGTTTCTTATCAAAGTGACCTACAAACAGTGCTTGTTTTCAGTTGTAATGATACCTCTGTGTATGGTTGTCACTTTATTTGCCAAAATTCCAGTATTCAGTACCAGTGAAATTTTAAGATTCTCAATACAAATTTCAAGAGTTCAAAAGTTTGGGGTCAGTAAGATTTAATTAATAATTTTTTTTTTTTTTAGCAAAGGAACATCAAATTGATCAAAAGTGATCAGTGCATTTATAATGTTACAAAAGATTTCTATTTCAAATAAATGCTGTTCTTTTGAACATTCTATTCATCAAAGAATCATTAAAAAAATGTCAGTTTCCACAAAAATATTAAGAAGCACAACTGATTTCAACATTGATAATAATATGAAATGTTTCTTGAGCAGCAAATCAGCATATTAGAATGATTTCATGTGGATCATGTGACAGTGAAGACTGGAGTAATGATGCTGAAAATTCAGCTTTGACATTACAGTAATAAATTACATTTTAAAATATAAAAAAATGCAAAATAGATATTTTATTTTTAATATTATTGTTTTACTGTGTTTTTGATCAAATAAATGCAGCCATGGTAAGCATATGGAGACTTCTTTAAAATAATCTAAAAATCTTACTGACCCCAACTTTAAACAGCTATAAACTGTGTATATATAAGCAAATTCAATTTAAAGTCACACATGCACAAGTTAAAGGTAGTCGTCTGAGTCAGTACTGAGTCACTAGTTTTAGTATTGCCAATAATAAAAAGAGACTGGTATCATTACATCTTTTTTTTTTATTTTGGCATAGACTTGATTCTGAAATGCTGGTGCTTTTGACATCCCGGCTTATATGCAGCTAAATGTATGCCACTGATAGAGTTTGCTGGGTGGAAATAAGATAGAAGAGATGAGATGTATCAGACAGCTGTCTTTTTATATCATGTCATAACTCACTTAACACTCTAAGAAAGATTTTGCATCTCTTTTTGTCAAGTGTGACTCTAGTCTGATAACTATGGAAGCTTGTTTCCACCACTAAATAAAAAAAGGTAATTGCAACTTTTTATCTCACAATTTTGACTTTATAACTTGCAATACTGACTTTATATCACGCAATTCTGACTTTATATCTCGCAATTCTGACTTTATAACTTGCAATTGTGAGCTTATACCTCGCAATTCTGAGAAAGGAAGTCAGAATTGTGAGATATAAACTCGCAATTGCGAGAAAAAAAGTCAGAATTGTCAGATAAAAAGTCGCAATTACCATTTATTTTTTATTTCATGGTGGAAACAAGCTTCCATAGATAGCGTCTTTCCACACATGTAAAAACATGTCAGGAAATGGAGGTTTAACAGCCGTTCTGAAAGCACCAGCTTATAGTGTGATTGAGATGCTGCTGTTGTTATTGAGACCAGTGTCACCAGTTTTAACCAACTTTGCAAAGCGAGTCTACCCGCTTGACCAGCACTAAACATCATCGACCCAAATGGAAATCCCTGCTGGACTTCTCAGTAGGATGTGAATAGACCTCAGTTTGGTATTGTCTGAGTATTGCATTTGACAGGAAATGGTTGGCTCTTCTCCACATTGATTAATGAGGAAGCTAATTAATCTTGCATTCTCCCAGGATTATTGGTAAAAAGCACTTCTGTAAAACTTGCCTTTGGCTGCAGATGTGAACTCTTTATCAGTTTTCCTAAAGATTGAAACACTGGTCTGAGAAAATAAAGCTAGGTCATATTAGAAACTTATTATGAAAATAAGTTTAAAGAATTAGTTCACTTCAGAATTAAAATTTCCTGATAATTTACTCACCCCCATGTCATCCAAGATGTTCATGTCTTTCTTTCTTCAGTTGAAAAAAAAAAAGTAACCCTTTAAGGTTTTTGAGGAATACATTTCAGGATTTTTCTCCATATAGTGGACTTCTCTGGGGTTCAACGGGTTGAAGGTCCAAATTGCAGTTTCAGTGCAGCTTCAGTGCACCCCAGTGAAGTCCACTATATGGAGAAAAATCCTGGAATGTATTCTTCAAATACCTTAAAGGTTTAGTCCACCAAAAAATGAAAATTCTGTCATTTTTTACTCACCCTCGTGTCGTTCCACATCCGTGAGACCTTCGTTCATCTTCAGAACACAAATTAAGATCTTTTTGATGAAATTTGAGAGGTTTCTGTCTCTCCATAGAGATCCAACTACCACTCCAAGTTCCAGAAAGGTAGGAAAAAGACATCAATAAAGTACTCCATGTGACTCCAGTGGATTAAACTCAATTTTATGAAGCGTTGTGATTGCTTTGTTTGCTCAATAAAACATAATTTACCACTTTACTTACAGAAATATTGATCTGTAACGCGCGTTCACAAGAGCTTCACGACGCATGTGTGTTGTGTTCAGATTTGTGCGTCAACACAATGCACATGCACAATGCATTGTTGCATGAACACGCTTTGGATAATGTTATTTTGTAAATAAAGTGGTAAATTATGTTGTTTTTTTTTGCACAAACAAAGCACTCATGTCACTTCATAAAATTGAGTTTAAGCCACTGGAGTCACATGGAGTACTTTAATGATGTCTTTTTCCTAACTTTCTGGACCTTGGAGGGGTAGTTGCATTGGATCTCTATAGAGAGACAGAAACCTCTTAGACTTCATCAAAAATATCTTAATTTGTGTTCTGAAGATGAACGAAGGATGTGGAACGACATGAGGGTGAATAATAAATGACAGAAGTTTCATTTTTGGGTGAACTAACCCTTTAATATCTTTTCGACTGAAGAAAGAAAGACATGAACATCTTGGATGGCATGGGGGTAAGTAAATTGTCAGGAAATTTTCATTCAGAAGTGAACTAATCCTTTAAGTTTAAGTTGGAATAGTGTTCTTATTAATCAATAACCCATCAATAGCTGTGGTTAAGACCAAATCGTGCCTTTTATTGCTTTTATACAGCTGCAGCAACGTCAATATGAAAAAAAAAAAGACACTGATGTTCATAAATAAAGTTAAATGTATGGAATAAATGAGCTTCTAAATCAGATTTCAGAGTCAGAACCATCCGACTCTAATTTTGTACATTATTTTGTAATGCAGGACCAGCCGTGCTGTTCTCAACAGCTAAATTGCTGAAGGTACACAGAACTGTTTAGAGGATAAATCACACTCCTTAATGTCTATTTTCTCTTTATTGCATCCCGCACAATATCTTGATCTATAAGGCTTAAACTTGAACTGAATAAATCAAATCCATTATGATCAGAGACTGTGACACGCATTTATGACTTTATGAGCACATATCTCTAACACACATACCTCACTGTCAAGCTTTTTCCTTTCTCTAATGCAATTCAGGGTTGTCTCTACTGATACTTTAGCTGCTGGTTAGCCTGCGGAGAAAGGATCTCAAATAATACATATAATGACATGAAAATGAAACAGTCCTAGAACTTTCTGCAAGATGATTCATCCATGAAAATTGTGATAAATTGTGTTAAAAGTCGAAAGGAAGATGCTTTTATATGAAGCTTGCCACCTACAGTAATGTGATAAAATTCAACAAATTTATAAACGAAAATTCATTGTTTACTTAACCTCATGTTGTATTAAAACTACATCATCTGCCAAGGTAAATGTTTTGAAAAATGTTCTTTTTTTGTACAATGAAAGTGGATGGTGACCAAGAGCAATATTTTCAGGGAATAATCTGTTCTGTTTCTCACACAAGCTATCGATTGGCTTCAGAACATTTATAAAAGAACACAATGCCACACAAGTCATGTAGACTATTTTTATGCTGCTTTCTTTTTGTGTCTTTTTGGAGCTTGCCAGTCTTTGGTCACCATCCACTTTCATTGTAAGAAAAAGAGCTGCTTGAACATGCTACAGAAGTTATCATTTTATATTCCCGTGAATTAAAGAAAGTCATAAGGGTGAGTAAATCGTAACAGAATATTCATCCTTGGAGAGCTAACCCTTTAAATCTTTGAGTAAAGTTGATATAAAGTGCAACTTTGTATAAAATGAAGTAAAACCAGTACCCTGTAATGATGATGTTACCCTTCTATAAAAAGGGCAGAGAAAGAATTGACTTAACAATCTATGAATACCATCAGTCATCTTTTGGCTACCGAAAGCCTTTGTGTAGAAGCTGCTGAGACTTTGAAATGGCTTTTGCGGTTTGGCCCATTAACTTGGATTAGAGGATTCAGAGGAAACGGCTGGTAAATTTTGATGTCCTGAGGGATGCGCGCAGTACAATGCCGGCCCAAAAGGATGATCTGTAGGTGCATATAACCCCTGTTAGATGGAGAGTCCTTTATGGTTTCTTGCAGGTTTATGAGAAGCTATTTAAATTCATAGAATGTCTACTTGGATCCTTTGATGTATGAATCCAATTAGTTAAATGAATGCAGAAACCGTGACATGCTCTGTGTGGGGTCAAATGTCAACAGGCATTTAATCAAAACATTATTCAAAGTGACTCATTATGATGTCAAGACTACACAATTAACGTGTAAGAACAACTTGTTAAGCCTTTTTGGGAACAATTGTTAATCAAAACTAAATTGCAGGGAAATTATGACTGAACTGCTTGTGTGGAACATGCTTTAAGATAGGGTTGCACAATTTTGGGAAAACATCAAATTGTGATATTTTTGATCTGATTTTTCTGAAAATTGCAATTGTGATTTAAATGGTTTAAAGGGATAGTTCACCCAAAAAGGAAAATTCATCATCATTTACTCACTGTTGTTCCAAACCTGTATGAATTTATTTTTAATGCTGAACACAAAAGAAGATATTTTGAAGAATGTTTGTCCCCAAACAGTTGATGGGCCTCATTGACTTCCATAGTATTTTTTTTTCTATGCTATGGAAGTCAATGGGGCCCATCAACTGTTTGGCTAACCATATTCTTCAAAATATCTTCTTTTGTGTTCAGCAGAAGAAAGAAATTCATACAGGTTTGGAATAATTTTAGGGTGAGACAAAATGTTCATTTTTGGGTGAACTTTCCCTTTAAAGCTGTCTTATTTTCTTTATTTTCAAACATTAAACCATCAAGATTTTATTTTGTCAAACATCACTATTACTGTTATAGTGTTAGGGATTTGAACAAACCCAAGTAAGCAACCACATACTGTAGCAACACTCTAACTCCCACCTTAGCAAAATCATACTGTAGCCACACTCTGGCAACCAACCACAACACCTATATTTCAGACAAGAGGCACTCATATTTGCATCATAAAATGTATACACACTGTGAGAATCTCAATATTTGATCTTTTTTTCTTTAGGTTGTGAACTATCTGTTGAAAAAGTTGGAGCTGAATTACCACAGACACAACACAAGTGAGAGCTACAGTTGTGGAACACGCCGGAAGCTGTCTACAGCCTTGGCCCTGATTGGAAACCCACAGATCCTTCTCCTGGTGAGTGAAAAAAACACACATAATCCTGCAAAGCTGAGACTAGTTACCATTTAGTAATCAGTACAGTTAAATAAATCACTTTATACTACGGGGCTATTGAATACTTGAATCTGATTGGTTGACGAACGTCCTAAGGTGTGCAATTTTTTCAGGGAAACGCACGGCTAAAGTAGTTCCAGGCAGGTCTTAACCGTATTACATGTCCATATCACTTTGCCAAACTTTGTTATTTCAAAGGTCCTTACAACCTTCAACAGCAAAAGAACAAAAGCCCACATCGACACGGACCAAGCAAATAAATATAGTCAACAATAGGATAAACAACAAATTATTTCCATGTTTTTTGCCACAAAATTATGTTTTATTGTGTACGGAAAGCACATACTCTCTTTCTCCAGCTCTCTCTCCCACTCAAAAGAACACACTTAAGGTACGGACACACACTCGCACAGAAACGTGTTGTCAGCGCTGCTCTGACAATTTTAGCACTAAAAAATAGCAATGTAAAAGCTACATGACTTGCGAGGTAATAACGGTGCTGTTCTTGAAGCAGATAAACTTACAGTTTCGCTATTAGTAGAGACATTGCTGCTGCCAAAATCTGTTCAGAGACACATAGACTTCTCTCTCTCTCTCTAATAACTGCATTAATAACTGCATGAGTCTGCTATCAATGGCTCAAGCCTCCATTACTAGCTCTAAAATTATGTTTTGGAATTAGTAACAGAGGCATGGGAAGAGATGCTTAAGAAATTAGTCCCACACACAAAAGTGTTTTAAGGACAAAATCCTGACAAATGTCTTAAAATACAACATCTAAACAATGTCTGTGTGGTAACCATTGTATAAGCAGAATAATTGACTCCAGGCCATTGAATTATTAGAAAATAATGCACACTGTTTCGCATCATGGCCGCATTACCAACTCGGACATGCATTATTCTCTAATTCAATGGCCCATCGTCAATTATTCCTTACATATTGCATGTTGCCTTGAGTTTTTGCTCAGAGGGGTGTGAATGGGTAAAATGTTGCATACTCGTTACAAACATCTCTGAAATGCGTCGGTGTACTGGCCAAAGTCTCATAGCACATCAGTTATTCTGACTTGAAATGTTGGCTTGGTGCATTGCACGATTGCATTTACCTGGGGAGTGTGTGGGATTTGCATTGGATTTTTCAGTTTCTGTTTAAACTCACAGAAACTTCCCACATATTTCTTAAATGTCTCCTCTAACCTCTCAGGATGAACCCAGCTCTGGAATGGACCCACGTTCCAAACGACACCTTTGGAAGATCATCTCTGAGCAAGTGATGGGCAAATGTGCTGTGGTTCTGACATCACACAGGTAATGATTGCTCTTGACTGATTTTCTATTCGTTAAATTCTATTCAAATGTATTTGTAAAGCACTTCCCACAATAAATATCATTACAAAGTAGTTTTGCAGACAATGTTGCCTATGTATACATATATTTTATATATACACATGTAGTAAAATTTTGCATTAAACATGTTTAACTGTGTATTTTAAGTTAACACCTATTGTAAGTTTTTTTTAACCTATGTATCATTTCAGACAATGATTCGTGAAGCCAACATTCAAAGTTTGTCTTAAAAATATATCTTGTTTTGACTGATACTAGATAAAATTAAAGTTTAAGATAAACTTTGAATGTTGGCTTCACGAATCATTGCCTGAAACTTTAAATAGTTTTTAAAAAGCCTGAAGACAGTGATATATATTATATACTAAGATTCTAGGAATCTCTTATGCTGCTTGTGATCTTTCAGCATAGTACATTTCTACAGAAAGTTTTTGCCAATTTTGATGGGTTTGAGAGAATTGAAAAGGGAGTTTCAGCAACATGTCTTTGTGTCCTACAGTATGGAGGAGTGCGAGGCCCTTTGCACCCGTCTGGCTATAATGGTAAAAGGACAGTTCAGATGTCTCGGCTCCCTACAGCACATCAAGAACAGGTCAGTGGTTTATCTTTCTTTGTCCTGTGTTTCCTCCTCCCAATTATTTTCCTTGGTTCTCTCACATCTCCTTTCGTTTTCCACACTTATTGTTGCTCTAGAGCCTGATAGATCTGATCTCCTGTGTAGACACTTCATAATTTTTTCTCTAATGATAAAATAATTTGTGTTCATCTGACAGGTTTGGCAAAGGATTCACGGTGAGGATGTACTTAGCTGGAGCCTCCTACGATGTAGATATGATCAGTAACTTCATGCAGCAGAATTTCCCCAGCACATGCCTGAAGGTGAGAGAAAAGTGCATATCATAATGATGTTTTTCTTTAATACTATGTTTTAAGATGACATATTTTTGGGGTAGGTTTTCTGGGATATTTCCTAAATTTAAATGAATGGATCACTTTTATTTCTGGAGTCATATCATGAGGAATCATATTCTTTGATTTTAGTTATCATTGTTCTATGAAAACATTGTAATAGTTTCAAAACTACTCCAGTCGAAGTGAGTATTTATTTAAAGAGGCCCTTTTACAAAGTCTTGATTTTGTTTTTGGGTCTTCTAGAATAGGTTTTCATGCTTGAATGTTCAAAAAACATAATTTTTCACAGATTTTACAATGTTGCTGCTGACTCCTTCACTGTTTTTGTTCCTTGTTGTTTTGCTTTATTTGATGTTTGATTCACCGCGGGTTCCCTCTACATCATACTCTAGAGTTGCCTTACACATTTATGCACATGCGCACTCCTCAAAAACAGCGCTGATTGTTGACACGCTAAAATACACTGACCTCCAAAAGTTTGGAAACGCCCTAGAAAAGTGGGGTTTTGGACAATGTTGGCATGAATCCTTTTTAATGTGTGATAATTTTGCACTGATAAGGGACAACACAAACTACAAAAACATATTTTATTATATAAACATTTTATACATTGAAAAAACTAAAATTTTCGATTCATCAAAATATCCACCGTTAGCAGCTATCTGACGTAAACTGGGTTCTAATTGGTTCATTGTATTCTCGTAACTTAATTGGCAATCAGTTGTTGAAGCTATTAAGGTGTGCTGACCCAAAAATCTTTCACAAACCTGGGCCAAGTTTAAACCAGTAACCAGGCATCACAGCTGGCAAAGGGGCATGTCTGACTGACATGTATATATTGCCATTATTATGTAATCAAAATGAAAATTATTATTGCTGGTCTTCATTGATAATGTCAAATTACTGTAATGTATTTGCACCAAAAAATAATAAGGATTTATGCTGATATCGTCCAAAACCGCACTTTGCCAGGGGTGTTTCCAAACTTTTGGAGGGCAGTGTATATAGATTAAAATGTATATATTTTTAAATGGGATGAAAGATATAGAATGTACTGAATGTTAGCTTGCTTTTTGTGCCCAAGAGCGCCCTCATTTTAACAAGAAACTATGCTTCTAACCACAGCCCGAGAGCTGTAGTTCCAACTACACAAGTTTGTAAATGTTGGAACTATGGAACGTCAGACCTATGGTTTCGGGAAACGCCAAATTGTTTAACTATGTTGGTAACAGCGGAAGTTGTGACCATGGTTGGCTACCAATGCTTTTGGGAAACACACCCCTATTTAGTTCCTGTGCTCTGATTGGTTGGCTGGACCAGTGTGTTTTGATTTTCTAGCGTTTTTTGGGAATTTCACGCCCCTTTTCATAGCTGCAAGTTTCAGCACACTACTAACACAACCAGGTCTCACCCCTTTTTTGCGTATGATTTGGGTGTTAATTATTTAAATGAGGAATTCTGTGAATTCTGTTGTACGATCCTGGAAGAAAACTCAAGACTTCAATCGAGGCATTTCAGTGATTTCAGAAACAGTGTTTACTGATAGAGAGAATAACTCCCTTTGGACTGGACTTTGTGCTTTGCAACTTTGCAGATCTTTTTCATGCTTAAATAGCAACTTTATACACTGAAGAAAGTTGAAAATGTAAAAAAACACTTTAGGCCCTCTTTAAAACTAAGCTGTGAAATCAGCCTGTTCTGAACTTCTACAACGTTTTATGTCAGATGAATACATTAAAACATATGACAGCTCACATATGTGCCCACATGCAGTTGTTGAAGATTTAAAACTACAGTATATTGGACTTGACAGCAATGCGCTGTATCTCATTTAACATGTAAATAGGGTGTTTACATAGAAGTCTTGAAGGCACAGCAGCAAAATAAAAACAGCATGGGTCAGAGAGAGGGTGGAAATGGTTATAAAAATTGTATTATACCCATTTTGGGGACAAAGACAATTGTTACTAACATTATTTGTGGACTTCAAAAATCTTTGATGTGACCCCTTTAAGTGTATTTTGTTATTTTAGTTGTCTAAGTTAATGTTATCCATCTTCCATAAAGGATCACCACTCGAATATGGTGGAGTACCACGTTCCTGTTGCTCCTGGTGGTGTGGCTTCAATCTTTGGCCTGTTAGAGGCCAACAAGACTGTACTGCAAATCAAACACTTTTCAGTCAGCCAGACCACTCTGGATGAGGTAAGATACATAAGCTCCCTTACCCAACAATATTTATTTACCCTGCGGAACACAAAGGGAGATTTTTTCTTGAATCTCTTTCTTTTCACACATCTCTTTCTCATAAAACTACAATTCATAGTGATTTGTCAAGTCAGAAAAAGTAGCCCTTGAACCAGTGTTATTTTAGTAGTAGTAGTAATTCAGATACTATTATAGTTTTCATTAATATTTTGAATTATATTTTATGTTTATATTTTCTATAATATCTTTTATGATGTTTCTATTTTGTAGTTTTAGTTTTTTTGTACATCAAGTTAAACTAAATGAAAAAGGGAGAGTCATAATAATAACCCTGCCGTACACTATATTTAGTCTTTTGAAGTAATTCAACAGCCTTGTGTGAGGAACAGACCAAAATCTCTTTTGTTATACAGTGAAATATGAACAAATAATGAGTAAATGATGACAAAATATTCAGTTGTGAAGGTGGAAATGGGGAAAAATGAAAACTGGTGGTGATGTGGAGTCTAAACGATTGTCTTGACTTGTCTCCTTAGGTTTTCATTAACTTTGCCATGGGGAAAACGGACACAGACACACCGGAAGTCTCTGAAGGATCTGACATTGACAGTCTAGACTCGTACAATACGTTGGACTGATGAAATACTTGCACATTATGACATTCAATGAACCTTAAAAAATAAATTAATTTAATACATATGAAATCTTTTATAGACTTTATCATATTTTGGTGTTGTGATTTTAAATAAAGGCAAAAAAAAATCTATATTGTATTGAATAATAGGTTGCCAAATACCTTATGGATAATTATTGAAGATTATTATGAAGAATTATGTGTATTCACCTTCTTTTTTTTTGCTCTTCCAAATATGGGTTCAAATATTGATTGACATTAAAGGACCTTTTTCTGGATTTTTCTTTATTTGTATCACCTTGAAGTTAAATATGCAGAGAGTCTACATAGTTTGATGCAAATTGATTAGTCTTTCATTTGTCCTCAAACAAATTCACTGTACCTTATCAAAGGAAATGAAGACATTTATTTACTAAATTGTTTGAAATTTTACTAGCTCTACCAGATATATATTATATATATTTTAATCAAAACATAAGTAATTTACATGAACAACCAACAATGTGTTACTCAATACAGAATTAAATATGTATGCAGAGGGAAGAGTCCATCCTGTTAAACTGCTGGCTGCATCGATGCAGCTCTTGTCTAGGGTTGATATAAATCACAAAGACCTTTTTGGCTCCGAGATATAAATGATTCTTCAATGTCTGCACATCTTCACTCTCATTAATATTTTCTCTGAAGGCACATCTCTTTTGCAAGAATGTACTGAATATTTCATCGGCCCTTTCCTCTGTCTGCTTCAAGGCACAGTTCCTCTTTTAAAAATGTACCAAGCTTATTTTTACATTAAAGCTATTTTTCACATGCAGTTGTTGAGCGTTTGTCTTATTGAATGCGGTGCAATTGGTTCTTTATGTCATGAGTTGAGATATGCAATTTCTTTGCATAGAATATTGAGCACCGAGGAAGTGATGAACTATCCGATGTTCATTCGAAATGCATTTCTAAGTGGGAACAGGTAAAGTGGGACACTTTGTGATAATTTGTCACAGGTGTCATTTTAAAATATTTCAAATGACTTAACCCCTCACACAATGCCATTTTAATAGCTAAATATCTTCACTACACTTAACAGATGGATTTTTAAAAGCAAATTTACAAAACACATCTTAACCTTCTAGACTGTACAGTATAGGGTTAGGAATTGTACTTTAGTGATACAATAATCAAATTAATGGAAATTATAAGAGTCACAAACTACCCATGATATTTGCTTCTCAAGAATGTTCTCAAGAAAACGTTTTTTTTTTCAACTATATTAAGTTTATTTCTTAGTATAGTTTTTATCTTTATAATTAATTGTGCTATTGTGATAAGAGAAAATACAAACTAATATGATTACCATCTGTAAACGTCTAAGTTTAATATTTTATCCAATATATAAAAAAACTTATAGGATAAAATATTATATATAGGATATATACAATGACTATGAGACAGTATAATTTTAGTTTAAGTATTTTCAGAACGTTTTGAATGATTTATATTGACATTTTATTCTCCATTAAGTGAAACTATTAAACAAAAAAAAAAAGGAAGGAAGGCCCTTCAAACTGAACTTCATAACTAAAGTCCAGCTGACCAATCAGAGTGTAAGTTCGCCAAGCTAAGCTCCTCCCCTTCGCTTCTGCGCTGTTGGCGGCTTGGCGCGACATGCAAAACACTTCTGTTTAGATTAATCGGTGTTCGGTCTCTTTCTTGGCATGGATCAAGAACTATCATCCTGTCATGCAGTCAAAACCTGTGACATTTACCAGGACTAAAGAGGCAGTTGCACAGTTCTGAAAACTTCTGCTGTGTTCTAAATGGTATGCTTTAGTTTCATAACGAAAGCAGCTCGGGCATCCTGCTTCTGTTTTAACACGCCAAAAACCTCGTTTCTGTCCAATCAAAGTCATTTTAGCATGATTTTGCTGCTCATCCCTCAAGAGAGAGGCGGTAAGCCTTGCACTATGTTACCATATGCTTTGCTGGTAAAGTAAACGAGTAAATGACTGCCTTGTATTGCTTCGCATCATGCATTCCGAATCTGCAGCTTTATTAGGTCAAGAATATCTCTCCATCAAATAAACATACTTTTAAAACTGTTATTCATATACGAAATTATATCTATATAGATTAGTATATTATTTACAAACACACATATATATATACATACATATGCGTAATATTGTGTGGTATTTACATATAGCAATATAAATAGAATATACAATTTGTATGTTTAAATATATGTACATATATATTACACTCACCTAAAGGATTATTAGGAACACCATACTAATACTGTGTTTGGCCCCCTTTCGCCTTCAGAACTGCCTTAATTCTACGTGGCATTGATTCAACAAGGTGCTGAAAGCATTCTTTAGAAATGTTGGCCCATATTGATAGGATAGCATCTTGCAGTTGATGGAGATTTGTGGGATGCACATCCAGGGCACGAAGCTCCCGTTCCACCACATCCCAAAGATGCTCTATTGGGTTGAGATCTGGTGACTGTGGGGGCCATTTTAGTACAGTGAACTCATTGTCATGTTCAAGAAACCAATTTGAAATGATTCGAGCTTTGTGACATGGTGCATTATCCTGCTGGAAGTAGCCATCAGAGGATGGGTACATGGTGGTCATAAAGGGATGGACATGGTCAGAAACAATGCTCAGGTAGGCCGTGGCATTTAAACGATGCCCAATTGGCACTAAGGGGCCTAAAGTGTGCCAAGAAAACATCCCCCACACCATTACACCACCACCACCAGCCTGCACAGTGGTAACAAGGCATGATGGATCCATGTTCTCATTCTGTTTACGCCAAATTCTGACTCTACCATCTGAATGTCTCAACAGAAATCGAGACTCATCAGACCAGGCAACATTTTTCCAGTCTTCAACTGTCCAATTTTGGTGAGCTCGTGCAAATTGTAGCCTCTTTTTCCTATTTGTAGTGGAGATGAGTGGTACCCGGTGGGGTCTTCTGCTGTTGTAGCCCATCCGCCTCAAGGTTGTGCGTGTTGTGGCTTCACAAATGCTTTGCTGCATACCTCGGTTGTAACGAGTGGTTATTTCAGTCAAAGTTGCTCTTCTATCAGCTTGAATCAGTCGGCCCATTCTCCTCTGACCTCTAGCATCAACAAGGCATTTTCGCCCACAGGACTGCCGCATACTGGATGTTTTTCCCTTTTCACACCATTCTTTGTAAACCCTAGAAATGGTTGTGCGTGAAAATCCCAGTAACTGAGCAGATTGTGAAATACTCAGACCGGCCCGTCTGGCACCAACAACCATGCCACGCTCAAAATTGCTTAAATCACCTTTCTTTCCCATTCTGACATTCAGTTTGGAGTTCAGGAGATTGTCTTGACCAGGACCACAACCCTAAATGCATTGAAGCAACTGCCATGTGATTGGTTGATTAGATAATTGCATTAATGAGAAATTGAACAGGTGTTCCTAATAATCCTTTAGGTGAGTGTATACAGAAGATTGAAATCACTGTGAAATGTTTTTTTATTTTAATTTTAATGGATACTTTTATTCACCAAGGTAGCCTTAAAGGGTTAGTTCACCCAAAAATGAAAATTCTGTCATTAATTTCTCACCCTCATGTTGTTCCACAAGAACTTCGTTCATCTTCGGAACACAAATTAATTTTGTCTTTGATAAAATCCGATGGTTCAGTGAGGCCTGCATTGCCAGCAAGACAATTAACACTCTCAGATGCCCAGAAAGCCACTAAAGACGTATTTAAAACAGTTCATGTGACTACAGTGGTTCAACCTTAATGTTATGAAGCGACGAGAATACAAAACCAAAAAACGACTTTATTCAACAATATCTAGTGATGGACGATTTCAAAACACTGCTTCGAAGCTTTACGAATCTTTTGTTTCGAATCAGTGGTTCGGAGCACGTATCAAACTGTCACGCCCCCCAGCGGTGAACCATTGAAATTTCGAAACGAGGCCTTGTTTACTGAAATCATGTGACTTTGGCAGATACACGCTCCGAACCACTGATTCGGAAAAATTACAGGAAAGACATTTAAAGTGGTGCAAAATGATGATAAATATGATTAATGAATTTCTATTTCAAATAACTGCTGTGCACTGTGTAGATCTGTATTCTAGCTGTTCTATTCTGGCTGCCAGTTTACTAAAATATTCATATGATATTTCATCTCATTCTTTCTGCAGCATTTCCCATACAGATGTTTTTGGCACGTCTCATGGGCCTTCAACATCTCAAGCTTACATTCACCTACCCATAATACTTTTTTCTAATAATTTACCACCGAGTTCATAAGTTATTTTTCCCATTCTACCCTTTTCTTCACATTTGCCAGTTTCAGATGTGGTTTTATCTTTGAAAGTCTTCTTAAAAGGCCAGCGTCTCAGTGTTGCAGATGAAACTGGTGTTTGGTGTGTACCGTTCATTGAAGCTGCCAGCTGAGCGTCTGTTTCTCAAGCTAGAGACTCTGAAGTCCTTGCCTTCTGCAGTGTTGTGCATCTGTCCACTTCACTTTCTGTCCTGGTTAAATACAGTTTACTTTCTTCTTTCAAGGCAGTGCTACATGCGATAGCCTTTATCTCTCTAATGAACAACAGACCGATGGGTTTCTAGAGAAAGCTGTTTCTTTACAGCCCTTTTTGAAGCTAGAGTTTAGGAATGCAAGTGTGCTCAATACTCAAAACAATGACGTTGTGTTGCTGTTTCTACACTTCATTAAGTAGGACAACCTTTTTAACTGCACTAAGATAATAAGAAAGGACTCTTTAGTACTAAATGAACACGTTACAGTGGTTTCTTAAGAATGGGGTAGTGTTGTCTTAGACTGCAGTATTGGCTGCTCATAATGGGGCTTTTCATCACAGATTATGATTGAATAACAAAGACATTTCAGACCGTAATAATACTTTGTTTGCAACTTTAGTAATGGGGTTTTTGATCAGTTCAAAGTTACCTTGATTAACAAAAATATAATTTTTGAGAAAAAAATGTTTTCAGATCTTTCTCCTTAGCCATTTATTTTTATTTATACTGTATACACTACCGGTCAAAAGTTTGGAATAGTTAAAAGATAAGTTCACTTTCAAATGAAAATGACCCCAAGCTTTACTCACACTCAAGCCGTCCTAGGTGTATTTGACTGGATGGATCTATGGATGGATGTGGATGGAGACACTTTCTTCAGCTCATACTCGTTTGGTAACGCTCACTTCCATTATAAAGCTTGGACGCGTTAGGATATTTATTAATATTTCTCAGATTGCGTTTATCAGAAAGAAGAAAGTCTTATACACCTAGGATGGTTTGAGGGTGAGTAAAGCTTAGGGTCATTTTCATTTTAAAGTGAACTAATCCTTTAAGATTCTGTAATGTTTTTGAAAGAAGTCTCTTATGGTGCTCACCAATTTATTTGATCATAAAATCATTCTAATATGCTGATTTAGTGCTCAAGAAACATTTCTTATTATTAATGAAACCAGTTTTGCTGCTTAATGTTTCACCATTAAAAGGTTTTATTCCAATTTTGATACCACAGCTAAAACTACTAGCCTAACTAATATAAATTTAAAACATAATGGCCCGGTTTCACAGACAGGGCTTAGCCTAAGCCAAGATTAGGCCTTAGTTCAATTAGGATATTTAAGTAGCTGTTATACACTCTAAAAAATGCTGGGTTAAAAAAAACCCAAGTTGGGTTAAATATGGACAAACCCAGCAGGTTGGGTTAAAGGGCACCTATTATGCCCTCTTTCACAAGATGTAATATAAGTCTCTGGTCTGGTCAAGTTTCAGCTTAAAATACTCCACAAATTTGCCCCTATTTGGGGGTGAGCAAGAACATGCCTTTTACTATATTACTATATTGCTGGCTAAAAAAATAAATCCAAAATTGGTTGAAAAAAAATGGCTGTGTGAAAACATCCCAATACCTGGTTTTGTCCATATTTAACCCAGCATTTTTTAGAGTGTAAATGTACACTAGAAAAAAAACACTACTGGTGTACATCTTGAAACAAAACAATGGCTCTGACATATTTTAAGATATATCAGTACAAGTTGCTTTCAGTTAAAACCGCTCAAACATTCATTTTAGTCTAGGACTAGCTTAAACCTTGTCTGTGAAACCGATGGATATAAAAAGTCAGTGCAGATTACAACAAATACAACAGAACAAAGATACAAATGATATAAACTGTGGTTATTAGGTACGTTTTTTTTTAGGTAGGTCTAACAGTAGTTTTCAGGTCGGCTACAGAAATGTAATAAAGTAATCAAATGTAAAATAATCACCGCATAGTCTTCACTGTATAAATTAAACAGATTAATCCTTATTAAAGTTATTAAAAAAAGTTATTCACACAAGAGCAGTGAGTGATTTGTCTTTAGTTGTTTGATTAACAATAACGACATACAGCAGCAGGATTATTAGGCTGCTGTCACTTTAAGACCTGCACGGATCCAATATAGGATACTGATACCGTACACGTGTTTTCTTTCTCAACTATTTGTTCATTTAAGACATAACCGACTATGTTTACTTGGATACTTTGTATAAATTTGTTCTTTCGAGTGCAAAAAGATGTGAAAAAGAGCTCAATTCAGTTTTTCCGTGCTGTCTGAGACACAGCTTTCTGGGTGCGCGCTTCGGATTTGCCTTTGCATTCTAACATTGCATTGTTAGAATTCATAAAAATGTTTCATATACTCGCCAACACCAATTTTTACTCGCATTTGACGCTTGGCGAGTGTTAAAGGATTAGTTCACTTTCAAATTAAAATTTCCTGATAATTTACTCACCCCCATGTCATCCAAGATATCCATGTCCTTCTCTCTTCAGTCGAAAAGAAATTAAGGTTTTTGATGAAAACATTCCAGGATTTTTCTCCATAAAGTGGACTTCAATGGCCTCCAAACGGTTGAAGGTCAAAATTACAGTTTCATTGCAGCTTCAAAGCATTCTACATGATCCCAGATGAGAAATAAGAGTCTTATCAAGAGAAACCATCGCTCATTTTCTAAAAAAAAAATAAAAATTATATACGTTTTAACCATAAATGCTCATCTTGAACTAGCTCTCTTCTTCTTCTTCTTCTTCTTCTTCTTCTTCTCTATTAGAATTCCAGCAGTGTAGACACTGCTAAGTGTATTACTGCCCTCCACAGGTCAAAGTTTGAACTAATTGTTATATACTCGCACTAGCATATTGTATATGACAATTTAGTTCAAACTTTGACCAGTGGAGGGCAGTAATACACTTAGCAGTGTCTACACTGAAGAAGAAGGAGAAGAAGAAGAGAGCTAGTTCAAGATGAGCATTTATGGTTAAAATGTATAAAATTTAAACATTTTCTTTAGAAAATGAGCGATGGTTTCTCTAGATAAGTCCCTTATTTCTTGTCTGGGATCGTGTAGAACGCTTTGAAGCTGCAATGAAACTGTAATTTTGACCTTCAACCGTTTGGAGGCCATTGAAGTCCACTTTATGGAGAAAAATCCTGGAATGTTTTCATCAAAAACCTTAATTTCTTTTCGACTGAAGAAAGAAAGACATGAACATCTTGGATGACATGGGGGTGAGTAAATTATCAGGAAATTTTAATTTGAAAGTGAACTAATCCTTTAATTTTACAGGGCCTAAAATTAACACTCGCCAAATGCGAGTAAAAATTGGTGTTGGCAAGTTGGAAAATGTACAATGTAGGTAAAATGTACATTTTAAAATTTCTTAATTTTTAACAATTCTATGCATGTGGTCTGTCCTATAGGTCTTTTGCAGAACCTCATGCTGGTGATGGTCCTGCTTGGGTGAAAGACATTGTAATTAACAGACAGCTCAGTAACATAACAGAGATATTCTGCAAGCTGGAGTCCTTCCTGAATCCATCAGAGTCCTCAAGTAAGACAAGACCTTCACATTATGACATCAATTACCCAATTATAACCTTAATACATGTATATTATTACATCCCTGAATGTAATGTACTGAACACTTTGAACTTCTTCAATTGATGTTCCTTTTTTTTTTTTTTTCAACACACAAATCCCCAACTGAACTTTGAGCTTGATAATGACTATAATTATGCAATGTAATTTTCCATAGTAGCTCTGGTGGTTTCCTCCGAGCTGATTTGAAGTGCTCGGGGTGCTGTTGCCGATGGCAAAGAGATGTGCTGTCTGACAGACAGGTCTGTGCCTCAGGGGTCAGGGCGTTTAACGCTGCAGAGGAGATTGAGTTGGTGGAGAGGTCATGCTGGTTCACTCATGCTGGTGCTGTTGTAGCATCAAAGACAACAGCTAGGCAGGAGAAGTGGATAAAACCAGCGAATAAATGTGCTCATTACACCTTTACACACCACACTCTGCTTTAGCTCTGCCAGCATTATAAGGTTAATGTCAGCAGGGGACATTTAGCTACTACTTAAAATAATGTCAAAGCCCACTGTTCTTTCAAAGGTTACTTTTTTGAAGCGTAAGGGTCAATGACAAATAAGGAAGTCTCAGATGAAGAAAGGGAGAAATCTTTTAAAAATAAATGAAACGGCCAAATTCATATATATATGTTTCCAGACTATTATTGCCCCATTCAGTTTTGTAAAACATAAAATTAAGAATTTCTAAAAATAAATGTATCATACAAGCAGAGAGTTTTAATGGCATATGTTTAGTGATTGTTGAACACGAATGAATGAAATCAAGGTGAACATTTTCATTATGCAAATATGCAGGTTATAAAGCATTTTAGGTTTCTTCTCATCATGTAAGCGCATGTTATCACTTTGAGAAAACCATTAATCAAAAAAAAATAAAATAAATAAAAACATAAATATATTTACAGATGATTGTACTATATACCAAAAATAGTGCTGAAAATAATGCTGTATGAACCATTTATGTTAAATATGGTCTGAAAATCGATTGGAAGGAGGTTTGGAAATTTGAGTCTGAAAAAGTGTGGAATTGTACTGTAATAATAATAATAACAATACTGTAATACTGTAATGTGCTCAACATTTTTCAATATTTTGCTTTCTGAGATGACTATTTTTTATTTGATGGTGCAATGTGATTCCCTTTGTTTAGCCATGGCCACTGATGCCGTACAATCAGAAGCGAGCTCTGTCTCTAAGAATAAAAAGAACGTCAAGATATGGTTTAGCCCAAAAAGTCGCAAAATACGCTGCTGTATCGAGAAACCAGCTGGATCAAACAAATCAAATGGAGTACAGGGAAAGGAAGCCACTTCGTCCAAACCCAAGGACCTGTCTGTCTTCAACTTTACCTCTTCCTCCCAGGAATCTGGCTCATCCAGCCCTCCATTGGGGAAGGCAAATAAGAAAACAAAGAAAAAAAGGAGCAGCCAAGTCTACAGACATGCCAGCGGTGGTCAAAGCCCCACAACACGGACTCAAACCATGCAGGAATGTAAAAGGCTGAAGCTAGAGGCTATCAATCAGCAGTGGGCCTTAGGAAAACAAGCTGCTATAGACAAGAAGGATGAAGAGCATGAGAAAGTGAGCTCTGGAGATGACGACAGGAGGTCCAGAAAGAGAGTGTCTTTCCTTTCCCCTCGCAGCCAGCCTGAGGAGACTCATAAGGCTCCTCACCAAGGAGAGAATCAAATTCCCAGTCCCAAAAAAAGCATCCTAAGCAATATGGAAATTGAAGACAGTGAAAAGCAAAGCTGTGCAACTTTGAGTTCATCGTATCATGATCAACAGGTTGAGCCTGTCACTGATATCCCACCAGAATCAAATGAAAATGCTCCAGGGCCTTCTCAGCCTTCCCTTCCCAGAGTTGGTAAGAGAACAAGAGAGAATCAGGACAGTCATGGTCCGCAGAGTACGCCGAAACAACCCAGAAATTCAGGACGGAGGAATAGGTTATCTCGAGAAGGAACTTCTCCAACTGAAGACCACTCACAGAGGACATCCAGACAGTTCAATGAGAAGCAGAATGTGAAGCCAATCACACCAGCTACCCCTGACCTTAGGAGGAAGTCTTCCAGTGTGAGACACAATCAGACAAGTCCCTCTTTCATGAAGAGGAACCACAATGGAGAAACGCCACTGCACTTAGCTTCCATAAAGGTTTGTGTTGATTTCCACACATTAGCTTGTTGGCATCTGTCTAATTTGGCTAGCTTCTGCAAAATGACAGATAAGTTTGCGTTAAAATAGTGCTTCAATACAGCCTTTGGCATCAAGACATGGAAAATTTTTTCTTTTCCCCTTTAAAAGTTAAATGGGTGGTTGATTATGATTTCACTTTTTTAACTTTAGTTAGTGTGTAATGTTGCTGTTAGAGCATAAACAACATCTGCAAAGTTACGACGCTCAAAGTTCAAAGCAAAGGGAGATATTTTCTTTTAAAGAAATCTCTGTTTAAGGACTACAACAAATGGCTGGTAGGGACTACAGCCTTCTTCCCGGGTTGGTGACATCATTAACCCTAAAATTTACATAAACTGCCCCTGGGTGAGGGGTGAGGCCATTATATTGCTATAGTACGTAACACAAATGCAATAGCATTTCGTAAAAGCAAGATAACAACAAGTTATAACTAATTAAACTAAACTATACCTGTTCTATCTTCATGCAGCATATATTCTCTGGCTCTGTAGGCATCTTACAACAGTTCCCACACAAGCGATGTATAGATTATCATGACAGATTATGCTAATCAATGACTTTAAGATAGTTAACTCCACATCAGCTGCATAAATTCATCAACTAACCATTCAGAAACTTCCTGTTGCATTCTACATGTTGTCACTTCTTCTTGAGTCTCTCCATCATTGTCCGTCTCTGGTTTGAACATAAAAGGCTGAACATTTCCTGAAATTTTCAGTGAGTCGGTAATCAGAACTGCTAACATGAGCTCTTGAAACTCCGCCCTCTTCTTGGGAGCAGCAGCTCATTTGCATTTAAAGGCACACACAAAAATTTAGCATGTTTGCTCACCCTCAAAAAGTGACAAATTTAAAATGCTATAAAAATGATCTGTGGGGTACTTTGAGCTAAAACTTCACATACACACACTCTGGAGACTTATTTTACGTCTTGTAAAAGTGGCATTATTTGACCCCTTTAAAGGGATAGTTCACCCAAAAATGAAAATTTGATGTTTATCTGCTTACCCCCAGGACATCCAAGATGTAGGTGACTTTGTTTCTTCAGTAGAACACAAACGATGATTTTTAACTCCAACCGTTGCCGTCTGTCAGTCGTATAATGCATGGCAATGGGAACTCCATCTATAAGAGTAAAAAAAAAACATGCACAGACGAATGCAAATTAAACCCTGCGGCTCGTGACGACACATTGATGTCCTAAGACACGAAACGATCGGTTTGTGCGAGAAACCAAACAGTATTTATATCATTTTTTACCTCTTATACACCACTATGTCCAACTGCCTTGAGCATATTTTAACATCTGCCATTTATCACTTTTTGGCCACAACATGAAAAGAATTATTGACTTATATGTATTGGTCAGAATTATAATAATATGCATGATATTCATCCCTATTGTTACCACATAAAAAAAAAAAAAGGGTCAAAATTGCATCGTTGAGAGAAAAAATCATAAGTTGCATCAATGTAAGCATTTTGTTATTACATTCAGAAATAATGTAAAATACAGATAAATAAAATGAAACGTTTATTATAATCACTAAAAATATGTTTTAGTTCTTCTCACTCCACAAAAATCCTTCAAATTTAATAGTATACAGAACAAGATTGAAAAATATAAGTATAAACTAAACCTAAATTACAGTGGCATTCATTATAAACAACATTTATGATAAACAGGCTTTAGGCTTGGCCTAAAAGAATTTATGGTGAAACTAATTTACTAGCATATGGGAAATGTGCTATATATAATATATATATATTTATATAATTTATATATATATATAAATGATGCGCCTAATCTTGCCTAACAAGCACAAACTGTAAAAAATGTGAGGAGAGATAAAAACTGAAACCCAGTAGATGAAACACTTCTGTACGACTGTGATGACCAACATAACATAATTTGCCAAATTCAAAATACATACTTAATGATTTTTGCTTAAGAGAATTTTGTTTGCTTGTTTGTCGTTAATTTCATTATACAAGTTGCAGGATGTTTGAAATGATAAAAAATGGCACTGAAACTCCGGAATATATGGTAAGGCTATATTTTCGTATTCTGAACATGCACAATTATATAGCTACATTTTATTATTTAAACTTAGTATTTCCCCCCTCCTGTCCATGTCACCAATTTGTGTGTCATATAACCAGCAGTTTAAATCCACTATTTATTACTACACTTATTTGGTTGTATCTGAGATTGTTCTTTGTTAGTATTCAGGCCTTGAATCACTTTGACCACTTAATGATTGATGCTAGGTCAGTTTGAGTGTAGTTGATCAATATCTACCACTGATCTTTTGACCCTGGTCTTCTGTACAGGGTGATGTGGAGGAGGTCCGTAAGCTCCTTGCTAAGGGAGCCGACCCCAACCTGAAGGACAATGCAGGCTTGACACCATTGGTGAGCGAAGAGAACTCGCACACAATTCAGGATAAATATTTTACACATAAGAGCCTTGTCTCTTGTTCGAGGTTGTCTGGGCTGAAAATCGTTGGAAAGCTTTTCCTTGTATGTACAGTAATGTATGTTATCCTAGCAGAACGCTGCATGTTCAGTGAATACTCAACTTTCTTGATAGATAATGTAGATTTCACCACAGATAATTCCACAGAAAGGTATTAAATTAAACCATATAACATAAATTCAATACAACAAGCACTACTATTATGAGCGGGGCAAGTTGTCACAAGAGTTGTATCTCAGAACCGCTGTTTAAATTATGCTTATGTTTTATGGCTGGTTCCATTGTGAAAACTTGACTGTTATAGACAATGCTTACCCCATATAGACAAAAGGTTAATGTGTTTTCAGTGAACTGTATCTTTCTTTCCTGAGTAATACTGGTGGAAATGTTTGTACTGTAGCTTTTTTTGTAGCAAAGACTCTGTTTTGTGCCTCCACAGAAATGTCCTTTTAAAAAGTAAATACGCCCTGAGAAATATTCACTCGAGTAAAAAAGTGTGATCCCTAGATCTGGTCCCTTATATTGGATTTGTACTTTATAAATGTACTTTACAGTTTAAATAATATATCATTATTTCTTTCACATTACAGTAGGCTACTGAGAATTGGGAAAAGGAGTCTTAACAGCTGAATCATACATTTTCTATGAAAAACCTTTCAGAAATGGAATAATGAACCGCAACATGTTCTAAGTTTCTTAAAGAAAAATCTCTGCAAATATATAACTGCATTTCCCCCAGTCATAAATTCCACAGGTCTGGCTGAAAGGCCTTTGCTAAGCTGTAGATTCTGGGGAATTATTGGGTCCAAATTATTATAATAATGCTCTCACTCTTATAATCCGTCATAATATGACAGAACATTGTTATTTCTGCTACTAAGGCAATTACGTATTATAATTGTGTTTTGTTTTTGCAGCATGAGGCTTGTAATCTTGGTCATCTGGGAGTGGTGGAGGAACTGCTTCAGCAAGGGGCGCTGTTGAACACACCAGGCTATCAGAATGACTCTCCACTGCATGATGCCGTGAGGAACGGCCATATAGCAGTGGTCAAGCTCTTGGTTGAACGAGGCGCGTCCCAAACTGTTCTGTGAGTACTTGACTTCACATTCTTTCACCTCATCAAAAACTTAACCAATCACCAGAACCTGAGGTTTGGTTGGAGATAAAAGATGTCAAAGAAATTTCTGTTGAGAGAATTTTCATTTTACTATACCTTTTAATGGGTTTTTTATTAATATGGAAATAGGAAATGATACTCTAAATAAGAAACAGGTAAATGTCTAAATGAGTAAGTCACTGAGTTGTTCGTTCGTTCATTCATTCTTTTGATTCGTTCAAACAGCTGATTCATTTAGGAATTAAGTAAATGGCTCTCTTTATGAATGTGTCATTGAATCATTGGGCCGTTTTTACACCTTCATGCGTTTTTACTGATCGGATAGCTATCTGATTTTTTTTAAAAATCAGTCCCGTTTACACTTGGCCACATAAATGCATCTCCACAAAACGGATATAATTCCGATTTTCAATTCCCGCATTATATGCAAATTTAACGGAGTTCATGTCAATGAAAGCAAAAGAAATGCTAGCATTTTTTTATCATCAGCTAATTTCAAGCTAAAAATTTTTGAATTTCAAGATATATTTATTCCTGTCCTACCATATTGTTGAAAACAGTTTTCTGCTTAATAATTTTATTTTTTTTTCCAGGATTGTTAATAAATAGAAAGATGAAAAGAACAGCATTTCTTGAAATAGAGATCTTTTGTAAAATTATAAATGTCTTTACAGCCACTTTTAAACAATTGAATGTGTTCTTGCAGAATATAAGTATTAATATCTTCAAAAGAAATCTTACTTAACCCAAACTTTTGAATGATTGTGTATTACACTTTTCACAAAAATATTAAGCAGCAAAAACTACATACAGGTCCTTCTCAAAAAATTAGCATATTGTGATAAAGCTCATTATTTTCCATAATGTAATGATAAAAATTAAACTTTCATATATTTTAGATTCATTGCACACCAACTGAAATATTTCAGGTCTTTTATTGTTTTAATACTGATG
>RJVU01020258.1:2394722-2439365 GCA_003731715.1 Anabarilius grahami
TGATATACACAAACCAAAAAATAGGATATTTTAGATTCAATTCACATTTGTTTGTACAGCGCTTTTCACAATACATATTGATTTGTCAAAACAAATAAATACATCTAGCATCAAATTGTAATCAAAACAATAAAACTAATACTATTAAATGATGAAAAGTCAATATATCTACATTTGAACGAGTCTCAGCACTACAAAAGATGTTGCAAAATCTCTACAGGTTGACACACATCTACCGTTGCATGGTATTCCATCATACATACCGCTCAACCCAATTACGTGAGTGTTTTATTTTGTCATTTTATATGTTATATGTGCATATCTTGCGTTTTCGAGTATACCTGGTGTTGAGATGTTCGGGAACTTCTGCTCCGCTTCTTCCCACATGCCCTTTATCTTAATGAACTCTATTTCCCCAAGATTGGCAGTGAACCCAGATGCACGAATGCTCATCCTGAGAGTTCTCTGCATGCGTCTCTGCGTCTCTTTTTGTCTGTCTGCCCTTTGTACATTGATTGACTAGTGCTGTGCTGTACATTGGGAGAGCATAAAGCATCAGCAGATTTATGCTTCGTTAGTCAATGGTGAAGTGAAGCATCAGCTCTGTCATAGAAGCACTGCACAGAAGCAATCCACTCCTGTCAGACATAATCAATCACTTTCACTCCTTGCGGTCTGGAATCGGAGCAGTGGGGCTATGGGGGGAACTGCTGTGGGCAGAGCCTTCGGTGTAATGTGTTGTATGAATTGACTGGCACATCCTTGCTGTACCAGCAGTAATCTTTAATGCTTTTCAGATCTGAAAAGACGCTTCTTGAGGGACCATGGAGGTAGCAAGTACAAGCAAGACAGAGCCGGTAGTTCTGTTCCAAAACCGAGCGAGCTGTCTGCTGGCCACATTAGCACCTAACTGTCGCAGAACCTAATACGTGACTGATTTGGATCGTTCTGCATAGGCAGCTACTTGCAGAACATCACACAAATAGCGCTTTGTATGGGAGTTTGATGATAGCATGTTGGTAGGCTAACAACATAAAGAATAAAAATACATGGCACTCAAATAATAGGTAAAACAGTTAATGCGTAATATATATTATTACAATTTAAAATAACTGTTTTCTATTTTAAAGGGTTATGACATGAAACATTCTGTTTGTCTTTTGACATATAAGAGGTCTTTGTACTATTAAATCATCCTGCAGTTTTCATTGCTTAAATCGTCCTCATTATAAACAAAGCAAGAGCAAGACATCAACGAATAGGTATACATCATCGCACCGTAGGCCCCACCCACTGGCATTCAGTCACTTAATGGCTGACATTTGCCTACACTGGATGTAAGCATCTCGTCAAAACCAAATACAACCCATTATAATCACTGACGCTGTCTAAATTGGATGCAGTTAGAGCTGCACGTTTCTGGACAAATTGAGAATCATGATTCTCCCACAATTCTGAACAGACAAAAACTAAACAAAATAACATATAATTTACTATAAGTTCTGACAACATGTTAATTGCTGCAGTCTATTTAAATTGTGTAAAATGTAATTACTGGATGAATCAGCATTTTTAAATGAAGCATTTTAACTTTTTTTTTTTTTAAGTCACTTGTCGCCACCTACTGGTGTAATGATGTAATTGATACAATCTTTATTTGAAGCATCAAGTTACTTTCAAAAGGTGATTTGATTTGTTCTATTTTGATAGGTACTGTAGACATCAGTGTTTATATCTAAACTATAAACTTCTCTGTACTACTACTGTGATAATTTGAATATTTGTAACCATACATAACTGCTTTCTCTGGGTCAGTGGCAGCTCGAACACAAATCTGAATGTTCCGGTGTGATTTTGTCAGAGGTTTAATAGACACGGGTGAATCGTTGGTGTTTGAATCGAGACCATGATCTTTTAACAATTAATCACACAACTCTAGATACAGTATACAGATGAGCTTTCAGTTTCTGACATACTCCACGCACTTGAGTCTGTCGACAACAGGACAAATGGAAGAGTGAAAGTACATTCGCTTTGACACGTCCAGTTTAAAGAGCTTGTTTACGTCTCTTTACAGACTTCAGAAAGATCCCACCATCTGAAACAAGTTGATGGTTTATTTAATTGTGTCCCGGATCGCTTCGGAAGATGATATGTTTGTTCGGAGCATTTGACTGCAGGTTGTTTTGTAAACGAGACAGTGTAATGGAGAGTTCAGAGCGTAACTTTTGTTAAAAGATGAAGCATCCAACTGTATTAGATCTGATAGCAGCTGCTTTACAATCCTTAAAGGGATAGTTCACCCAAAAATGAAAATTATCCCATGAATTACTCACCCTCAAGCCATCCTAGGTGTATATGACTTTTTTTTCCAGGCGAACACAATCGGAGATATATTTAAAAATATCCTGGCTCTTCCAAGCTTTATAATGGTAGTGAAAGGGGGGCGAAATTTTGACGCCCCAAAAAATGCATCCATCCATCATAAAAATAATCCATATGGTTCTAGGGGGTAAATAAAGGCCTTCTGAAGCGAAGCGATGGGGTTTTTGTAAGAAAAATATCCATATTTAAACTTTAACTACTATAACTAGCTTCCAGCAGATGGACGTACGCATCGATTTGTGGTGGAAGAGTAACCCCTGACNAATGACTGGGAGACTTGAATGTTTTTTTGAAAACCTGTTATGAACATTGAAAAACAGCCACGGGTAAAATTTACCCCGTTGGCGGTTCTAGTGTTAAAGGGATAGTTCACCCAAAAATGAAAATTATCCCATGAATTACTCACCCTTAAGCCATCCTAGGTGTATATGACTTTTTTTTCCAGGCGAACACAATCGGAGATATATTTAAAAATATCCTGGCTCTTCCAAGCTTTATAATGGTAGTGAAAGGGGGGTGAAATTTTGAAGCCCCAAAAAATTCATCCATCCATCATAAAAATAATCCATATGGTTCTAGGGGGTAAATAAAGGCCTTCTGAAGCGAAGCGATGGGGTTTTTGTAAGAAAAATATCCATATTTAAACTTTAACTACAATAACTAGCTTCCAGCAGATGGACGTACGCATCGATTTGTGGTGGAAGAGTAACCCCTGACCTGACGCATGATGCGAAGATGAATGCGTAAGTGCAGAGGATAGAGCAAAACAAAACACTGGTCACAAATTAGAAGTCTAATTCTTTTAAAATGAGAAATTTTAAAGGAAAATATCAGAGGATTTCGATACAAGAGAAGAGGAGCTTGAGTTTGTTGCACAGCCCTATTTGTTTATACCACTAGAGGCGTCTAAGCTTACGCTACTCCTACATCCTATGTCATACAACGCGTCAATAGTGAGGGAGCGTTGATACTGTTTCCTATGCAGTGACGTCAGCCAATCATAAGAGTGGCCAATTACTGACAAGCTTTAAAGGAGCCGCCCCTTAAATGTAATTTCTGTGGTGGCACAAATTAATTTTCAGCAGCCATTATATTTACTTTTTTATTGTATATTTATAATCAACTTTCGCTTTGTCCCTCATCTTGGATGGTTGTAACCTTCAATATCGACTAGGCCAATTGTCGGTATCTGCAACACCATTGAAAAAGCTATGCTGGTCAACCACTAATCTTTTGCAATTTTTCAGCTTGGTGCAGTGCATTCTGGTCTTAGGTGTTTTAGTAGGCAGCATAAACAAGATGCCATGACACTTAGTAAGGCAACTCACTAGGCTTTGGAACACAACAGCTGTGTACTGGTAGGAAAATTTAGATTGATTGGGCTTGCATAAGCTTGATTTGTTTTGTTGATCTGATCCGAGCAAAGGAGCGCACTTCGTTCTTTCAATCGATGAGATCTGGTTAGCTCTAGTGCTTAGCACCACCATTCTTGATTGCTTCGGTTATGTGGACAGGAACAGCTGGAGCACCTCTGAGGACTAATTTTCACATCTCCATCGATCTGTGATTCATTGGTCCCTTTTACCGCTGGCATCTGTGTCTGATTTGTCAACTGCAAGATAGATGCAGTTGCTGAGAGGTTTTAGCTTACTAATATCACTCTTTAACCGCATGGAGTGTCTTATTTTGCTGGAGGTGATGAATACACACCTCCCCTTTATCAGTATGGGTAACACACACACATACATGTATGTGGCGTCTGCATATGAGACACTTTGGCATTATTGGATTTTCACTTTTTGCGATTAGAAGCTGTGCACCGACCTAAACAAAATCATTTACATCCTATGGGAGTGTGAAGAGGGTTTGGGGGTTTGGGGTGGCTCATGAATCCAAATGAAATTTTATGGACCAGTGGACCTCTTAATTGCCCCCCAGGTGTTATCTGTGCTAAAGCTTAATCTCAACATGCATCCCTCTCGACTTTCTTTCATTTCCACTTCTCTTCCCCTACCAGCCAACAGGGACAAATGATCCGACGAGGGGCTGTCACATATTGCTTTCCAAACAGATCCTTTTCAGGTTTGTCCTAGGCCTTAACCTCTCGCTCATCTTATGGTTTTGCATACTAAGTGAGTTGCACTTTTTAAACAAGGTCGTAATCTGCAAACGCTTGAGTATTTTGAAACCCTGTCCATAATGCCACCCTCAAATGTCCTATGCTTTGGCATAAAGCAGTGCAGACCTATGGGGCACTAGTCAGCAAGACTATATCGGTTATAAAAGCATACACATTTGGGACAAACTTAAACTGCATAATTATGCATTGGCATAATTACCATTATAGTAAATAAAATATATTTTTAATGTTTTTGAAAGAAGCCTCTTATGTTCACCAGGGTTGCATTTATTTGATCAAAAATACAGTAAAAAAAAAGTAACATTATCAAATATTATTCCAATTTAAAACAACTGTTTTCTATTTTAATATAGTAATTTTCAGCAGCCAGCAGCTAGATCTTAACTCCTTCAGAAATCATTCTAATATACTGATTTGATGCTCAAGAAGCATTTTTGTTTTATTATTATTATCTATGTTGAAAACAGTTGTGCTGCTTAATATTTTTGTGGAAACCATGATATTGGTTTTCAAGATTCTTTGATGAATGGAAAGTTCAAAAGAACAGCACCTATTTGTAGCACAAATCTTTTGTAACATTATAAACATCTTTACTGTCACTTTTGATCAGTTTAATGCATCATTGCTGAATAAAAGTATTATTTTTCTTTCAAAACTTTTATTTTTACTAAAATTATACTTTATATTAAAGGGGGTATAATGCTATTTCATGTATTCTGACTTATTTACACTGTTAAAGAGTTGGATTCTCATGCTAAACATGGCCAAAGTTTCAAAACATGAGTTGGACGTATGACGGAGTATTTCTGTTCCAAAAATTCTCTTCCAAATCGTCACAGCTTTCGTACTTTTTTTTTTCGAGCATCGGCCTGAGTGACGTCAACAGGGGCGGAATTCCTTGTACGGGCACTTCTCCCGGAAGGGCGCGCGCACACATCGACCAGAGCGAGAGAGCAAAAGCACGCCTATGAATGCGTGTTCGGGTTTTACGGAAGTCGTCGGCAGCACTGGACAGATCACAGGACTTCACGAAATAAGCAATGTCACCAAGGAAGTGTGTTTTTGGTTGTGAGGGAAAGATAACCTTGCTTTCCAAAGAACCCAGCGTTAAGTGGAGCTGAGAGTTTTGTGCTCACGCATTACATTGATGCGCTCTCGATATTTGTTATTAAAATAACCATAGAAACTGATAGTTACAATAAATTTTTTATTTTATAAATATGATTAAACTAAAGACTTTTTGAAGATATGAAGGATGCACTACTACTCTATAGGTACTCAAGATTAACATGAGATTGGTCGAAACTGTGTGTGATACCCCCCTTTAACACACCTTGATGGTTGCAACAGGTACACAGGACACGGATAACTATTCAGAAAGGGAAAATAAAAACCCATAAACTGCTGTAGCTTGCAAAATCCCATTTATTTCAACAGAATGCTTCTTATGCATTTATTTTATTACACAAATACAAGGAAGTTTGCCAGCTACAGCAGTGTGCAGGAAAATCATCTTGCTTTAAATACTTGGGAGACTCATAGCAATTCAAAAATTCTTATTGAAGAAAAATAAAGATTTTGTTTACTTGCTTTATAGACACTATTATAAATACAAGAGTATTGTCTCTGGATTTTTAAAGCCAATTAAACAATATTACATTCACATTTGTATCAGCCATTTTTTTTTTCCCTCTGCCACAAGCTCACCGTCCTCTATGATTGGTCGAGACTAGACCAGTTGCATTGACTTTTGGTAAAATAGCACAAAGTGGGGAGCATGCGAGCTCCTTTTTAAGCCACAAAATGACATGGCTTTGAAGTTCACAAAACAAATCTACAAAGTGCACCATTTTGTGAGGTTTATTTATTTCAAGTTGGTTGGAGCACCAACTTTTCTTTGTGTACGATGCATTACCAGGCTTAACAGAAAACATCTAGAAGGATAAACAGTATGTCAAGTATGTCCTTGAAAATGTTTTTGTTTTCAATAAAGTGTACTTTGCATAAACTATACATATGTCTGTGTTTCCCAGGAATATGCTTGGCCTGCGGCCGGTGGATTATGCACTGACTCCAGAAATGCAAGAGGTCCTAAGAATGGCCCCAGAGGCACCGCATCCTTTAACAACCACCCTGAGGCCCCCCGCCAGCCTCAGTAAGGTACACGACCTGAACTGTCTCATAAACAAACAGACACACTGAAAACAAACAGACCAAAATTGCTGGTATTTTGTACTTCATCTTGTATGTTTCTTTGAGACAGCGTCTGTCAAGAATAAAAGAACTGCATAAATGCAAATGAAGTATGCGGTATAGTTTATTTGTATTCTTGCAGGCTGTAGGCTGTGTGCGGGAGACGGGTCCAGTGGTTTTGATTGGCAGTCAGCTGACGCAGACTCAGCAGAAGCAGCTCGTCAAAGCAGCTCAACTCTTTGGAGGAAAAGAAGTGAAGTCCTTTTCAAGTGCAGGTATATCTCCTGTGTTTTTGTGTAAAGGAATGAGTGGGCGGTATATCATAGTATAAGTAATTTTATATCATGCTAATGGTATACTCTATACTCGTTCAAAAGTTTGGGTTTGGGTTTTTAAAAAAATTTTTTTATGGTTTTGAAAGAAGTCTTTATGCTCACCATGGCTGCAATTATTTGATCAAAAAATTGTCAAAACAGTTATTTAAATTGTAATAATATTTCACAATATTACTGTTTTCTATATATTTTAAAATGTATATTTTAAAATAAAATACAGTATGTGGCATGTAATCAGAATAAATGTTGTTAAATTTATTTTTGTAATGGAAAAGCTGAATTTTCAGCATCATTACGCCAGTCTTCAGTGTCACATGTTCCTTCAGAAATCATTCTAAATTGCTGATTGGCTGCTCAAGAAGCATTTCTTATAACATTGATAATAATGTTGAAAACAGTTATTCTGCTGAACATTTTTGAGGAAACCGTGATAAAAAGAAAGTTCAAGAGAACAGGATTTATTTGAAATAGAAATCTTTTGTAACCTTAAAAATTTATTTTCTGTCACTTTTTATTAATTTATTGCATCCTTGCTGAATACAAGTATTTGTTTCTTTCATAAAAAAATCTTATACCCCAAACTTTTGAACAGTAGTGTACTAGTGTACATGAAAAAATGATTAATATACATGAAAAACAAGTGAATTAAATTCTTTACTAATGAAATCAAAATAACAAATGAAGACAGTTCAAAAACCTCTTCATATATTTAATATCAGTTGCAAACAAAATACTCCAAAACAGTAAAATTACAATTGATAGTTTTGACTCTAAATTCTGATTGAAAGAACTACATTAAAAGCCATTGTAAAATGACTTTTAATTCATTTTGTGAAGTTGTATTAGACATGCAGGGCAGTCTAATATCGGTTTTAAAACAATGGACCAATCAAGTTAACCTAGTGGCAGCATAAGCTTATTTACATATGCATAAGCGTATGAGTGTTTATATTAGCTCTAGTATAGTTAAGTGCTAAACAAATCATCCAAGCAGATTTTCTGACTTGCTCATTTTCCTTCATATAATCATATATAATGCATATTATCATAAAATACAGTATGTGGCATGTAATCAGAATAAATGTTGTTAAATTTAATTGCATGTCAGGTCTTAAAGTTTTTTTGTGTGCGCTGAGGACAGAACTATCCCAACACCACGTGGACGGCTCAGCACTTGGAGACGACAACAATGAAACATTTTCAGAGCAGTGAAATGAAGTGTCTCTTCTTTCTTTGCCTTTCTTCTATCACATAGAAGAGCATTACCAGGCATCCAGCTGGAGCATAAGAGAGATATTATGAAATCATACATTATGAAACCAGCACTTTCAGTGACAAATGTAGCTCTCGCGGTCTTTCGACTCCTCCAGAAACCACACCAACAGACAAACAATGTGCAGTGTCTCATCTTCTAAGCAATCAAAGTTGAAACAGAGTAAAATTAAAGTAATTGAAGCAGTTTCTCATACACTGCACATAGCTGAACAAGGGCAAAAAGCAATTTTCTCGATGAATGTAGGCTGTGCGTTTGTCACACAACAAAGGGGAGAACTTTGCGTTTTCTAGAATTAAAATGATCTCTAGGGCTTGGTGAAGTGTAGCATACTACTTCTATTTTAGGTGCCTCTATATAGTAGCTTTGTGAGCAGTTTTGTTCATTAATTATATTAAAACTATAACAAACGAACTATATTAAAAATGGTTTGTGGAAATTAATGTTTTTGCGTTCCCTGAGAAACTTTGCATTTGCTCGCAAAGAACTACTCGCAATTTTGGTATATTGGTATTTAGGCATAACCAAGTGAATATTTAATAGAAATGAATCTGATGTAATATATTACTATATTAATAGTCATTTATCTGTTTATTTTTTGTGATTAACTGCTTCCCTCTTTGATTAAATGTATCTCCAGTCACCCATGTGGTTGTACCAGATGTTCCCATCATGCCCTCTACCCTGACCACACTGCAGGGCGTCCTCAACTGCTGCTGGATGCTCCGTTTCAGCTGTAAGTGCACAGTAATGAGTCAAAGCTTTAGATTGGTACAAATGTTTTAGTTAGATAAGTTTGCATGAATATTAGTACTATTTAAATGTCTCTTTCTGAACACTAGGTTTTCTGAATGATAGAACTTTTAATATAATCCCCTTAATATAGGGTTACTTGCTTCTGCTAACATACAGATTTGGAAACATGCATTCTGGTGAGCAGTATTTACTCTGTATTGTTCTTGATAAGCAATGCCTATTTCTATTGGGCAAACAAATAGATATAACTAACCTAGTAAAATATTAATAATAATATTTGCACAGTATGTTTGAAAACGGTCGTTATTTTTTCTATTCCATTTGATGCAGCTATAAACTTAGAATGTGGGCCTTTTCTTGTGAATTATTCAGCGATGAATATTTCCATATGTAAGATTTCTCACAATTTCAGTTCAGTAGTGAAAATCAATAGACTCCGAATGAAGCCGTACCCATTAAAGGTGCTACAGAGGATCTTTTCGTCGACTGAGAAACCAAAGACTGTTACTGAGTTTTTGAAATGAGCGCATGCGTAAGAACAACCCCCCTCCTTCACAGCTCATTTCGAGGGAACGCCTCTCAAAACTCGTGCACGAATATTGGAACACGAGTGTTTACCACCGGCATTCGCTGTGTCGTGTTAGTGGATTCATTATGTCGGACTCACCGCAGGTAACTCATAATCTGCAGTTGTTACTCCTGTCTCTTGACAAAAACATTGCATGCGGCGCCTATGGAGTGTGTAAAGTTACTGGAGCGCGCAGCCGCGCACGTCTCTCACAAGGAACGTAATGGCAGTGATCGACAAGCCAGAGGGCCAATCGTTTACGCAATGTTTTTAAGGCCCTACCTCGTGCACAGATGATGTATATTAATATTATTCCTTTCAGTGCACCTAATAAATAGTCTTTTATCAGTTAGTAAAGACAGTTTCAAGTAATATTGCAAAAATGTATAAAACAAAACATCCTCTGTAGCACCTTTAATTGAGCTCCGATTCACGAAATCCCATGCTTTTTTTTTTTTTTTGAGTCTGCCTTCTGTGCTGAATTCATTTTGCCCTATGCGGGAGCAACATCAGAAGTGCACTGCCGTTCTCGCATGCAGCCTAGAGGGATCATTGCTGGTGAGGTGATGTTCTCCAAGCTATCTATTTTTTTGATTTCGGTTATTGTTAACGTATTTACTATCCATCTTTAATATCCAGCCCACGGCAGACAGCACCTTTTGATGGCAGATTTACTGCATTATCTATCAGTTTTCCCTGTAGATTTGAAAAAAAAAAAAAAAAGCGGTAGAAATGTTACTCGCTGGATATTGTAAATGCTTGATGTATCTTGATTTAAATCTATAGTGTGTTTCAAGTGCTCCAGATTCACTATATTTTCACATTCATGTAATTCAAAGCATTTCTAACCAGCTCTAGTTATTATGCAAATCTAATAAGGTGTAACATGGTCACAGAAAAAGGCCATGATTGAATGCATTACGTATGTAGAAACTGTTGTCAACTACAAACTAAAACTCTAAAGCCTTCCTTGAGTTTATACAGCATATATGCTCAATGTAATATCATAATAATAATATTGAATATTCAGTGTTCATTATTATTATTAATTAAATATTACTTATAATAATAATAATAATAATAATAAATAATAATATAATAATAAACTTTATTTTATTTAAAAGTTACATCTCAAAGCGCTTCACAGAAACATATAAATACAATAAACATACATTAGAGCATAATTAAGGGAGAAAAATGCATTATATAAAAAGCAAAACAAAACACATTTATAATAATAATCACTTGTATGCAAGCCTAAAAAAATAAGTTTTAAGTGAAGATTGAAAAACTCTAAAAGAGTCAGCATGTCTGATCTCATTGAGAAGAGCATTCCAGAGTTTGGGAGCAAAAGAAGAAAAAGCCCGGTCACCCATAGAACGTAAATGCGTTGAAGGAACAATTAAAAAGCCAGAATCAGAAGAACAAAGATTGCTTCTTGGGGTTTATGCAGTTAAAAGTTCGGACAGATATTGTGGTCCTAAACCATGCAAGGCCTTGTAGGTGAGCATGAGAATTTTAAAATCGATGCGAAACATGACCGGAGCCAGTGCAATGACTCCAAGTTGGGAGTGATGTGCTCACTTGTCCTGGACCTTGTCAGGATTCTGGCCGCTAAGTTTTGGACATACTGCAATTTGTTTATAGTCGATGCGAGAAAAGACAAATGACCCAGGGGAAAAATGTACATACTAAAAAGCAAGGGACTCGAAACAGATCCCTGGGGAACTCCAAATTGCACTGCCCCAACTTATTATATCACTATTATCAAATATTATAAGAATGTAAAAATCCACTTTTCATTTCAGGTATGATGTGAATGCAAAGAGGCCACCAGTGTTGCTAATAACAAAGGTTTCTGAATTCTACATATAGCCCCTTCAAATTGGAGACTTTTTGCTCTTTTACCCATCACACCTTAGCAGCAGTAACATGAGATGTTGCGTTTTTATTATATCACCATTCATATCACATCGAAATACGATTTTTGTGCAGGCATAAAGAATGAGTGAGTGAGTAAGTATACATCATTCAGTTTAGCCCTCTTGTCTGTGCCACACTGTATGAGCTCTTGATGCTGTTCCTCAGCTTTTCTGTATGGGTCTCCATGGCTCAGTGTATCACGGTTCAGTGCCCATGAGTGTGTGAGCTGCCAGCACCATGATCCACAGCCACCCACCGCACACACGCATCCTGAGCTTCGATGTCTCCCATCATCGTGAATCTAATTAGCTAATATGCTAATGGATCTTTGGTGCTCGGCTAACAACCTGGCCCTATCGTCCAGAGAGAGAGTCGGATTAACCCCGGGATGTAGCATTCTCACCGCCTCCGCCCTCACAGGGTCCCGGGAAATGAACACTGTAATTAAAGAGGCAGAGGAAGTGCAATTACAGCTCATGATTACTATGGAGGATTCTGCGTGTGCCTGCACTCGCTCCTATAGGTGGTGTCGGTGTTCTGATACCATGGGTTGGGCTGGATATAGAGATAGCGATACACAGTGACACTTTGGATGCAGGAATACTAATCCTGCTAATGGCTCAGCGGCACACTGCCACAACGGTATGCAAAATTTTAATCTAAAGTGGGTTTTTTCCATTACGATAAGAGACTAGAGTGGGATGTGGACAAAAATGGTTGGTTACCCCTCCAATTTGATTTTCATTCCTGGCCCGTTTGCACTTGGTATTGTATTTATTTTATACTATAGTAGTATTATTGTGTACTAAAATTTTTTTAAATTTTATTGAAGTAAAATTAAAAAGGATGAAAAGCAACCTTAAGGACATGCTTATTTTATGTTAATAGTAACATTTTATAAATCATTCTACAACTCAGAGGTTCCTGGCTGTCCTGGAAGGAGTTATGGATGATGAACCTAGCTGAATGGAGAAGTTGTGAAGAAGTGTTGGGTTTGCCCGAGTNTGTGTACTAAAAATAGTATGAAAATATTTAATAGACAGTATTTTAATTTTATTGAAGTAAAATTAAAAAGGATGAAAAGCAACCTTAAGGACATGCTTATTTTATGTTAATAGTAACATTTTATAAATCATTCTACAACTCAGAGGTTCCTGGCTGTCCTGGAAGGAGTTATGGATGATGAACCTAGCTGAATGGAGAAGTTGTGAAGAAGTGTTGGGTTTGCCCGAGTTTACAAGCAGTTCTGTCTTTGCAAGGTTGAGTTGAAGTTGGTGGTCCTTAATCCAGTCCGAAATGTCTGTCAGCCAGGCTGATATGTGAGCAGCTACCATCAGATCATCTGGCTGGAATGAGAGGTAGAGTTGTATGTCATCAGCATACCAGTGATAGGAAAAGCCATGTTTCTGAATGACAGATCCTAGTGGTGTCATGTAGATGGAGAAGAGAAGTGGTCCAAGCACTGAGCCTTGAGGCACCCCGATAGCTAGATGTTGCGGCTTGGACACCTCACCCCTCCAACACACTCTGAAGGACCTCCCTGAGAGGCAAGACTGGAGTGCGGTTCCTGAGATGCCCATTGTCATGAGGGTTGACAGGAGGATCTGGTGGTTAACCGTGTCAAAAGCAGCAGACAGATCCAGAAAGATGAGGACTGATGATTTGGAAGCTGCTCTTGGCAGTCTCAGAGCTTCAATAACCCAGAGCAAGGCAGTCTCGGTTGAGTGGCCACTTTTGAAGCCAGACTGGTTGTTGTCCAGGAGGTTGTTCTGGGTGAGAAAGGTAGTGACTTGGTTGAACACGACTCGCTCAACTGTCTTAGCAATGAATGGAAGAAGGGATACCGGTCTGTGGTTTTCTAAATGTGCTGGATTTAGAGTGGGTTTCTGAAGCAGTGGGGTTATCCGAGTCTCCTTAAATGATGTGGGAAAGGTACCAGTGTGAAGAGAGGTGTTGATGATGTGAGTGAGTACAGGTACAACTGAAGAAGAAATGGCTTGAAGGAGATGAGTGGGGATAGGATCAAGAGGACAGGATGTTGGGTGATTGGAAAGGATGAGTTTGGAGACTTCTTCCTCCAAGAGCACAGATAAGGATGTGAGAGTGTGTGTGATATGTTTGTCAGTTTGTGGTGTGGAGAATTGGCCACTGATGGTTGTTCTCTTTGATGAATAGAAAGTACAGAAAGTACAAAAGAACAGAATTTATTTGAAATAGAAACTTTATTAACATTTTATAACAATATAAATGTTGTTACTGTCACTTATAATTGTTTAATTACTTAATTTTTTTTACTTTCAAATCTTACTGGCCTTTTAAATGTTTGTGTATGGGTATGTGTGTATATTATTTTAATTTCCAAATTTGTGTGTAAAAATACATCTTATTTTTAATTTCATATATATATATATATATACACACACACAGATTTAGCATTTTCCTTCAGGTCAGTCCTGTGTTCATAAAAAAAATCTGTTTAAATCTCCAATGTATTATCCTGTCCTTTTAACAGTTAAGGGTTTTTTCCGTGACTGACAGCGCTAGTCAAAGCATTTGTCAGTTGCGTCTTGTTCCATGTTCACAACAGTTCAGTCTTTTCAATATAAAATCTTCGCTACTGACTGACACACTCATAAAGACAGTCTTTTCCGCCATCTAATGGCGTAATAATGTAACTTCTGTTGCTGTTCACGGGCAGGGACTATTTTTTTCCGGCGGGCGGAAGGCTTTAGTGAAAGTTTACTTCATGAAAGTTGCATTGATACATATTTTTGGCTTTAATATTTGTGTTGTGTGGTAACCGTTTTATAAAAGCAATAAGATACTCGAGGCTAGTACTGTATCGTGAATAATTATCTTCACGATACAGCACAGCCTCTCGTACCTTATTGCTTACAAACACACACATATATAATATATATATATATATATATATATACACACACACANTAATAACCCTGTTTCAATATAAAGGCAGTTGGAAAAGCCAATGAGAGATCGAGCTAGCATCTTTGCTCTCCTCTTAAACTGCTTCATAAATATTTTTAGACACTCTACAAGGTGCCCATTTATTCCCCTTGTCCTTTTTATGTCATTCTCACTGGAACAACAGACAATAGCTTCCTGCTACTCTAGAGCTCTTCAGTCAAGAAAGAGTCATTTCAGCCAGACGTACAACTAGGGCAAACCGAGCAGAACGCTATCAAATAGTTGTAAACAAGTTCAGCTGGCGAAAAAGGCTTGTGATGGAGGATTTGATTTTTATATATGTGTGAAGCAGCAGCTGTTTTTTGGGACAGCCTTGTGCAGCAGAGAGATCACTTGTAGTATATTGTGCTGAAGATGTTCTGTGAAGAATTTTACCTGACAGAAATGAATAAGAGAGAGATCCATGATCCCCTCTAGCAGTACGTCTTCCTGCCCTTAAAATCTTGTCCTGCTCTGTTATTTTTCCCAAGTGAAAGTTGTAAAATAAAGCATAAGACTTGCAGAATTTAAGTGCAGGTTGCATCACTGCTGTTGTACATATTTGCCTTGAAACCGCAGATTTATTTTACACTTAAAAGAATAGTTCACCCGAAAAATGAAAATTCTGTCATTATGTTCTCACCAAAAAAGGAGCAGCTCCACGACTGTCATTCTTCAAAAAAGACCAAAAACAACCATAAAATAACTATATTAGACACTATATTTTCAGTCTTATGCCATCTTTTTGTGAGAAAAATCTTCAAAATATTTCCTTTTTATATTCCACAGGAAAAAAATAATAGCATACAGGTTTGAAATGACATGAGGGTGAGTAAATAATGACAGGATTTTCATTTTTGGTCAACTATCCCTTTAAAATGCTGATGTATAGCTGCTTTGTTGATCTGTTATGTCTCGCTCTCTTACTCTCAGTCTTTCTTCCAGGGGTGAGTTGTAGCCTTCAGGCAGGTAGCTGGGTCGGGGAGAGCGAGTACGAGGCAGGTGACGGCCCCCTGCGTGCCCGTGCGAACAGAGGCAGCCTGGTGAGTGACAGGCCGACATGTGGAGGGTCTAACAGTTATCGACACATTTTCTTCTCCAGAGAGGAGGAATAATGGCTGAGTGAAACCCTCTCCTGGTCCTGCTCTTTAATGGTCTCTCATTGTCAATCTGCCATGTTGATCTGCTCTCCTCAGGCTGGCTTGGCTTTTATTACTGACTGTGCTATGGATTGTGCCTTGTTTAGAAAGTCACACACTTCCTCGAGGACAGGGAATTCAAAGGGAGGCAACACATTTGTGACTTTCTGAAAGGACTGTGTATTGTAAGACAATATAGGGCACTGGTGATCTCCCTAGGCCACGGTGTACTGCTCAAATGCATTGCAGCAAAGAAGCCAAGCTTGCAGTTCTGCTCTGATTGCTAAGAAGACTCGTGACGCAGTTTAATAGCAGCCTCTTTGCAGTCATTTAACATGAAAAAACGCAGGGTTTTGGATTCATTGTAGGATGTGGTGATTTTCACAATACATTCATGATTATTTTGATGGTTATGTAAAATTAAGCAACATTAAGCCAGCTGCGGAAGCATTGCTTGTCTAATTTCTTGCAATTTATTATGTTGCACTTCTGACTTAAACTTCAGTAGCAAAAATGGTGCTTGAGAGGGCAAGTTTGAATAAATTCAAAACTCTGATTTGATAATTTGCATCATCACTTGAAAATTATCACAGAAGGTATTGAATATTTTAGTAAAAATATATGTAGTTAATTATGGATGTTTATTACTGTAAATTGGTATATTGGTGCATATGAATTGTTATATTAGTGATTATTAAATATAATTCTTAATTTTTAAAATTGTGCTTTGATTTATATATATATAATTTTTTTTTTTGCTGTATTACTGAAGCATTTTGAATCTGTAATATTGGCAAAAATACATACACTACTGTCCAAAAGTTTGGGATTTTATTAATGTTTTTGAAAGAAATCTCTTGTGCTCCCCAAGGCCGCATTTATTTGAAAAATACATTAAAAACAGTAATATTGTAAAATTGTTCAAATTTTAAAAAGATTGTTTTCTATTTGAATATATTTTAGTATGTAATTTATTCCTGTGATGGCAAAGCTGAATTTTCAGCATGATTACTCCAGTCTTCAGTGTCACATGATCTTTCAGAAATCATTCTAAATTGCTGATTTAGAGCTATCAAATATCAAGATTCTTTGATGAATATAAATATTTTTATATTTTTTTCAAATATACATTTACATTTCAAATATTTTTTTGGGGTGTTAAAGTCTTTCGTACCACTTTTGATCAATTTAATGCATCCTTGCTGAATAAAATGATTCATTTCTGTAAAAAAAAAATATATATATATGTGTGAAATTGCAAGCGTGTCCTGGTTATCGTGCGACTGTAATGGCCTGAGACTAGCGCGTTGACCTCTCAACAAGTGTGTGCCAGTGACCCACATCTTACGGGCATCTTACAGCTCCCCTGAGCTGGCATTGTCCCAAAACTATCCAGACCATACTAGAGCAGAAGCCTGTCACTTTAACCCCAGATGTCCTACAGAAATTTCTCTATAAATGTTGTAAAAATTCTAGGACTTAGGACTGGAAAAGTCTTAGAAATGTATTGGTCAAAAAGGGTATCCAGTATTCATGTATCACCTTTAAAAATGCAAATATTTCTGTCTGAATTGTAATTTGGCAGTTTGCACACTTCAGATACATTGAGATTTGGTGCTCATGTGGGAATTGTGGGTTCAAATCTGGTCTCAAGTCAGCTTTCTCCCTCTTTTTCCAATAATTTCCTGTCACTTCCATTATCAATATGGCAAAGGCTCAACAAAATGCCAATAATTACGATGCAGGCCATTTTAGGATGTCATAAATGATCTACTCAGGTACTTTTATTGATGCTTTATGTACTAAATTGTTCTCCTTTTCTCACACATCTTTAGCTGCCTCCACTCTTTGATGGCTGCTTCTTCTACATGCTGGGCTCCTTCCTCAAGCCGCCTAAACACGAGCTCCTTCAGTTAGTAAAAGCAGGAGGAGGTCAGCTTCTGAATCGCCAGCCCAAGCCCGACAGTGACGTGACACAAACCCTGAGCGCAGCGGCCTACCACGCCCAGCCTGGTTCAGACCAGATTCTCTGCACCCAGTACATCTTATATGATCCTCAGAGCTCCTACAAACCCCAGAGGATCCGGCTAGGTAAGGTGTGGTCGGCTCCATCCACGTGGCTTCTGGACTGCATAGCTGCCTTTCAGCTCCTGCCTGTGCCGGAGCCCTAGACCTTGCTGTACTATTGTGTTTCAACTTCATGACATAAAATAAAACCTTTTTCTGCATAAAAGAAATTCGTTTTTTTTAATCCGTATCTGAAGATAGAGACATCATAATTGCTGTTTTCATCAAGCTTTTGAATGTGAGGCAAAATAAAGGGCCTGACTATCCCCTGAAGACTCGTCACGTGGCAACTCTTAGGAGAAAGTATTTGCATGCTTTTTAGAGTCTATTGTGCTTGTTCTTTTTTGTTCTAGGCCAAATTATGCCATCTGAAAGCTAGAAAATTATAAAAACGTTTGCCATTGTTAGGATACATGACCTATTTTGAGCAGACTCGCAACTTGTGTGCCAACCATTCAGAGATCTCGGGGGGATTTTGTTTTATATTCCTCCAGACAAAACTTACATCTTCATCAGACTTTAAAATGCAATACTAATTGCTTAGATTGCTTTTGTTTAAAAAAACCAAATGGTATTCATATAGACCAGGACAGGATAATAGGATCCTGGCTTTCTTTGCCTCTACAGATGATGAGGTGGCATTTAGATTAGATGGAAAAAGATACCCAAAGAAAAAAAAAGAGCAATTAATTCTCAAACATTGGTGCTTTCTTTCAAACAGCAAGTTTTGGTTTTCTTTGCTTGTTGTTTCTGCAGGGTTAAAAAATGAAAGATTTCTGGTCCTCTTTGGCCATCTCCCAAGACACGGCTTTCGATGGGATTAGTCAGGGATGCTCCTAATTGCTATTGATTGCTGTGAGCCGCATTAAATTGCTTCGCCCTCGTCCTGCAGGGACGTGGAGGGAGGCAATTAGTGGTGTGGACAGGGTTTCGTGGGGTGATTAATTGGAGGGTATTGAGGGTCCTGTGGGTAGAGGGAAACATGCACCCTTAACTCTTAACACCTGACTTTGCAAACTTTATCATCTCGCTATTAAGAGTTAAGCGCTTTCAAATGCACTTTTACAGAGCAATGTGTACAGACAGATACAATCCTGAGGGCAAAGTTACTCATTATGCATTGTTTTTCACAATGCTGGATCTTTTGGCTGTTGCTTTTGGTTTACAGTATATCTGAAGATGTCTTTAATGTGAATGCTGGCTTTTCTATTCATCCAAGATCATCTTTTTAGTCAGAATTTATATTAAAGGGAAAGACTGGAGATCTAACTTTATAATTATTGCCTAGACTCATAGTACCAAACAGAGGCTGATGATAAAACCATGTTATAAATGTCAGAACTACTGAAGAATGATCTTCTTTGAATGTTTGGAAAGTTCTGCTGCCAAACAAGCTTTCTTCACTACATTAATTGAATGATGCTTAACTGGATTTCAGTTAGAGAGTGCAATGTCTCACGTCTAGTCTAGGACAAGCCTAGTTTTTCTTCTGGAGGTTAGTTCCCATCTGATTCAAATGTTTATCTTGCACAACCTTGGTAATATTGGAGTAAATTGCTAACTGTTTTTTACTAGCTTAGGCATCATATGACCAGGGTTATTATACAAATAAAACTAAACGTCATTACTTGAAATAAAATAAACATTAACTAAAAAACATTACTTTCTTTTAGTTTAACTCGATGTACTAATATAACTAAAACCAAAACTGAAATAAAAATTAATAAAAAAAAACACTAATACAAAATGACAACAAACTAAATTGTTAAATCTTTAACAAAAATTCAAATGGAAATGGAAAATATAAAAAATAAATACAATTCAAAATATTAATAAAAACTATAATCGGGGTGCATATAACTGGTCCGCATGCGTGGTAAAAATAAACGATGCGCACCAGAAAACATGGAGGGAAGCGCCTTTGAATACCAACATTTTTGGGGACCGGATCACAGGGACACGTTTACATACTTGAGTAGGATTTTTCTCCATCTCTGGTAAAATAGCAATCATGGTGGTAAGTGTGTTCTTTAATTATTAGGGGTGCAACGGATCGCAGTTAATCCGTGATCCGTACGGATAAGACCCAACGGTTCGGCACGCATGTGATTCGCGTATTAACTGCTAAGTTTAACCATCATAGAGTGAAAGTTTATCATTTGGACGTGTTTTGTCTCGCCAATTAACACATTCAATCGATTTTAAAAGTGGAAGAAGAGACGAAAATCGGGACTCGGAGTTGTTATCTGTGCCACACCCGAAGCGCGCACGGAGAGAGAGAGAGAGGCGCGTTTCAGACAGCGCTCGAACAGCGAATTGATTCCTCTTTCACGTTTACTTTCACTTGAACAGACACCTACACAAAATTATGTCAAAATACCTGTATCGGCAAGTATTCTCTCGGTTATGTCATTAGCGAACAGTTGAGAAAGAAACCGGATGTGTGTCAGTATATTCAGTCCATGTGTGCATTCGGTCTTAAAGGGTTAGTTCACCCAAAAATAAAAATAATGTTATTTATTACTCACCCTCATGTCGTTCCACACCTGTAAGACCTTCGTTCATCTTCGGAACACAAATTAAGATATTTTTGATTAAATCCGATGGCTCAGTGAGGCCTGCATTCAAAGCAATGACATTTTCTCTCTCAAGATCCATAAAGGTACCAAAAACATATTTAAAACAGTTCATGCGAGTTCAGTGGTTCTACTTTAATATTATAAAGCGACGAGAATACTTTTTGTGCGCCAAAAAACAAAATAACGACTTTTCAACAAAACAGTTAAGGGGCGATTTCAAAACACTGCTTCGGAGCTTTGCGAATCGAATCCGTGACTCGGAGCGCCAAAGTCACGTGATTTCAGCAGTTTAGCCGTTTGATAGGAGATCCGAGTCACTTATTCGAGCAGTGTTTTGAAATGGACTATCATTGTTTTTTTGGCGCACAAAAAGTATTCTTGACGCTTTATAATATTAAGGTAGAACTACTGAACTCGCATGAACTGTTTTAAATTTATTTTTAGTACCTTTATGGATCTCGAGAGAGGAAATGTCATTGCTTTGAATGCAGGCCTCAATGAGCCATCGGATTTAATCAAAAATATCTTAATTTGTGTTCCGAAGATGAACGAAGGTCTTACGGGTGTAGAACGACATGAGGGTGAGTAATAAATTACATTATTTTAATTTTTGGGTGAACTAACCCTTTAAAGTGACAGCTGCCCAATATTTTTGATGTTGTCTGTGTAATTAATGTAAATTAAATTAAATAATAATAATAAAAAAACATCATCATCATCTACCATGTTCGAGAGAAAAGATAGTGAGAAGAGCAAAGTGTGAGTACCAAGCAACATCTCCCGGTGCTCCCTTGAGAACCAGACCAAAAAAGTTATGTGCGCCCCTGACTATAATAGCATCTTAATGATACTAAAATGATATGCTAGGGATATTTATGCACCATATCTTTTTTTAAATCCATTTCTAAATACTGTATATTCATAAATATAGTATATTTTATAAACATTGTATATCCAGTTGTGCATATCCATATTTTTACATTTAGAACACCTTTGCCTTGGCCCTGCCTTAACTCTAATACTAAACACTAATAATTTTAACTGTTAATTTCTTTCAAGTCTCAAAATGAATGTCCATTGGCAACATATTAATTTTGCCTAAATTTACCTGTGGCATTTAAACTGTTAATTTCAGTTTATTTTTAATTTATTTAGACAAAAGTAGTATTATGGAATTTTAATATTGGGTGTATATTGGTATTGAAGAATATAAACATTTCTAGTCACAGCACCTTTTGTTTTTACTTACTTGTATCACACACTGTTTCTGCCAATCTCATTAGAGATGCACTACTACTCTATAGGTACTCAAGATTAACATGTCTCCGAAAAGTGTTTAGTTTTATATTTATAAAAGATAGATACGCTGTACCGAGTCTTTCTGAAAACAGCTTAGCTCCTGGAGGCGTGCCGTGTGAGCGGAGCTAAAGAGTCACGAGCACGTGCAGCTTTTGCGTAGCAATCATCTGCAAGCTATCAATGTTCAGCTAAACAAACATATTTAAACGCACAAAACACCATCGCATTATCGCTGGATAACTTTTGAATCACTATATATGAATATAGCATAAAGTGAATGATGAATAATGAATTTATGAATTCACTACGTTTGTGTTGTTTACATTATATGCACTTAGTTTTACTCACCACTTACTGCCGACGACTTCCGTAAAGCTGAACGCGCGTTAATGGGCGTGCTCTTGCTTTCTCGCTCTGGTCTACATGTGCGTGCGCTCTTCCGGGGGAAGTGCCCGTACAAGGAATTCCGACCTTTCTGATGTCACACGGGCACATGCTCAAAAAAAAAAACAGCGAAGTTTATGAGGATTTGGAAGAGTATTTTTGCCACAGAAATACTCCGTCATACGTCCAACTCATGTTTTGAAACTTTGGGCATGTTTAACATGAGAATCCAACTCTTTAACAGTGTAAATAAGTCAGAATACATGAAATAGCATTATACCCCCCTTTTATTGAATACTGTAGCCACGTTAAATTTCTTATTTGCTACCTGCTGTTTTTCCCCCTTTGCATTATTGAGGCTTTTTGCCAGTTGGCGGTTCAAGTGCTACCTGCTGATATCCCATCTGATGTAAAAACAAAATGAAATCAATAAAGAGAGTCTGATCCTCAGTAGTAGCAGCATCAGGTAAGATCCTCACCTCAATTAATTTCTTCCCTTAATTATATATGATCTTGTGGGCACATGAGCTTATGTAACACTATCACAGACATCCTTTGTAAATAACTCTTTACTCAAAACATTGCTTAGAGCAAAAATGGTGTGTGAATAGTGCTTTCCATGGATGTCATAGTATGTTGGTCCATCGGGATTGGAAGCAATTCAGTTCCGGCTACTGTTTCTGCTACTTATGATGAAGGTTACACTTCTTCAATAGCTTTTAGGGGGTTCTAGCATTTCTTTGTGCCACTTCATCCTGTTGTATCAGCACTTTAATGCTCTCCTAGACAATGATGGATGAGTAAACCTGTGGTGGAGTTACAGTAATGGTCTGAGTTCCTCTCTTTCCTGCTCTCTGACCTCAGTGTGCCGTCTGTTTTCTTAGCAATAGAAGAATAAAGTGAACATGTGCCCGACTATCCCTGTGACAGAAGGAATGTGATGTTTCCACACTGTAAATGAATGGCTGGTTATAAAATACTGCCCTGTCAGCATTTAGGAACTGCTCATGTCTGCAGTATCGTTGATGCCTTGTGCATCTGGTTGGAGATGAGCTGGTTGGATATGCTTACAAAAGATAGGAAGGGGGGAAAAAATAAAACCATACACCGGCTTTCTTTTTTACTGAATAACACTTTTTTCAGTCTATTTAACAAAATAGTTTTGTTTTCATAAATAATACACGTTTTTAATCCTCTTTCTAACTCTGAATTCAGAATACACATTAAACGCTTTGAGATATGTACATGTTTATACATTAGGAAGGGCACCTGGGCTTTGTACTGTCCCATAAAATAAAAGTAATATTAATAATAATAATTCTTAATCTTAAATAATATCTCTATGTTAAATGATACATAACCATTGAGTAAAATGCGTTTTAAATGAATAGTTCACAGAAAAAATGGAAATTCTGTCATCATTTACTCACTCTTTCAAACCTTTACAGCTGTTTCTTCTGTTGGTTTGTTTCTCACACAAAGTTGGTGCATGGTTATGAGACTTGGAATATTGCGCACAAATCACGGCTCGCTTTTATTTTGGTTTGGGGTCCTTTTGAAGTTTCAGTTCCTCATTCATTGTAATTGCATGGAAATGAAAATTAATACAATTCTTCAATTTGTCCTTTTATACTCCACAGAAGAAAGTCATACGACTTCACAATAACATAAGAGTGAGTAAATGATGACAGAGTTGTCTTCTTCTTTTTTTGGGGGTGAACTGTCCCTTTAAAGTGTAATGACCCTCAGTGCCCGTCAGTAAGAAAAGCTGATTGTTTAACAGTATTTTTTTCCTCTTCCATTAGAGATGCAGTTTGTTTGTTTTCAGGCACAAGTTCATATAACAGTTTTGTTTAGAAAAAAGAACAATCTTTCACAGCTTCCAGCTACAGTTAGTCAGTGTCTCAAAAAAAGAGCAATGGTTCACCTTTACAAAAAACTGACAGTGAATTGTAGAGACATTGACAGACATTGAAGGCCATGTGCACAAAGAATCAGGTCTTTCCAGAAGCATGATGCAGAACACAATTTCTTCACAGATGAAGCCGGTCCTTCCTTTAGTGGATGTACTGTAGCTTATGAATCAGAAAAAATGACGCTGTGGAAAAAGTACAAATGGGATGTATTCCACGTCATCAGGCCTGGTCATTGTGAATTCCATGTGATTGTCAAACGAGAACAGTGGGGGAAAAAATCATACAGTACATGAGGACAGATGGGAGTTTTAAGTGCCACAGCTGACTTTCAGTCAATAAATAATCAATAAATGACAGTTTCACTGATATCTCTCATTATCATGTCCCATGATGTGCGATATGCTGCCAAAACAATGAACAGCTGTCCAGTTTAATGAACATTTAGGGTTAATATATAAAAAAAGAAACACTGTTTTATCCCATACAACAATTCCAGGACACATTTTGTTTCAGTAGCTGCTGAGACTTTGATTATATTAGGGTGACTCTCACAAAAATTGTAAAAAGACAATTTCACCACAAAATCAAGAGAAAGATTTTGCATAAAGAACATCAAACCTATTTTTAGCACCATTAAGATTTGTATTGTCTTTTAAGGCAATTTTTATAATTTTTTACAATACAATTTTGTCAATTAAGCAAATTCCTTCCCTAAATTCTTATTACCATAATGAAAAGTTTCATTATGTTGATTAAAAAAAAAAGACAACTTTCAATATTTATACTTAATGGTAGAATTAATAGTAGTAACAAATATTTCTTTAAAAATTCTAATATTATAAGATTCAATGTTGAGAATGATAGAATGGGAATTACTGTTATATGTGAAGTTTTTGTTGTGGGATTTTGTGATGGGACCTAAAATTCAAGTTTATAGTGTATGTTTGTAAAAGTTTTGTTTTATTTACCTGTATTTTACATATTTCTGAATGTAATAAAATGTGACTTACTGTATACATCAACGTGACTTATCTTTTTTTTTTTCTCAACGATGAAGCTTTGACCCGGTTTTTTACACTAGTAAGTTTTCGTTTTAAAATGCCTTTTTAAAATGAAAACGATCCTCGTCTACACTGGCGTTTACACAGTGTTTCAGAAACGATCTCCGTCTACACTACACGATCGAAAACGCATGTCAAATGACCGTTCATGCACACTGGGTATGCGCGTACAAGTGGTTCGAGGTTCGAAAACGCAGGTGTAGTGTAAACGACAGGCGTAACCATAGCAAAAGTTATGCGTTTTAAAATGAAAACACACTAGTGTAAACGGGGCCTTATAGTTGACTTATTTTCTGGAAAATATGGTACATACAAATAAAAAAAACTTCAAAGATAATATGTGCTGATGGGTTATAGAAAATTTGGTGCATGTAAAGGTACTTAAAATATTTCATAATGCAAACAAATCCTTAATGATCCCAAAATAGGCATCCTTTTCATTGTGCAATTTTTGATTTTTAGGCTGAAATGTGATCTGGACATATTTTTGTGAGATTTACCCATTAATGATTGTTTTGTTAAGTTTTTACAGCCATATATCAGGACATTGTAATCTGAGATTGTATAGTAATTGAATGATTGCGTTTCCCACAGCTCATGTTGAAGTAAATGTCATAATTTTGGTGCTACAGTAGACATATCAGTCTTGAATTACAGCAGAGGGCAGTTTAGCTCAGAAATCCTTGTCTAGTCAGTGATTTTAGAAAGGCAAGCGCCTTGCGCCCATTGGGATGGGCAGGCTTAGGACAAAAAGAAAAATAGAAGCCATGGAAACAAAAAGATCGCCCGCTCGCATAAGCCTGAGCTTTGCTTGTAGCTGTGGGTCATGTTTGGTGCTTAGTGCTTCACAGTCTCGCTCATGACAGCTTGTGTACTCTTCTGCACGCTCTGTTCTTTTAGTATCACCCTGTCTTTGTGTTAGATGATGCAACACAACATCTGTTTTTTATATGCTCAGAGCTGTAATAAATGTCCAGTGTAAAAAAGACCCTAGGGACTGTTTAATAATCGTTTGTCATCTGCTGTATGTCATTTATAGACTTTTAAGGTTCATTATATCAATTGAGACCTAATGATTTGCTGACTTATTGGACAAGCCTTGGCTTCTACCTTGAGCTACAGAGAGACAAGAGACCCCAAAGATGAAGTAAAAGGCAGTGGGCGAATATATATATTTATATCTAGCACAATATATATATATATCTAGTACCTTTGGCGGTCACGCTATTGCATTCATTGTCGTCTCATTACCAAATCTGCAGATCTGTTATTAAGTAGCTCATCCATCAGTGCTTAGAAACAGAGTCCAAAAGGTTAAAGGCATTGAATTCTCTTGGAGGGGAAAAATACCTATGATAAATCACAGGTGCTTGGTGAAGTTCCTATTGAATTAATGACTGGTATTCATCATCGAGAGAAAAAAAAAAAGAAAGAAAGAAGGGAAATCAGGGAACTGGGTGCCTGTTTTAAAGGGGATCCATAAGCTATGCATTAGTTAAACCTGAATGATGGTCGTTGCTGTAACATTGTGCTGTATTAGGTCTCTGCACATATGTGTTTCGACGATACAGAAAAATCTTCAGCGAATGTAGGCTGAAAGCGGCTCAGAGTCTGTCTAGAGGTTCTTATTGGTTTAAGTGCTTCTCAAAGTGCAGTTGATCAACATCTTCCTTCTAAGCTGCAAGCGAAATTGCCGTGAGCAGAGGTTACGGATGCGCTGAAGATCAAAAGAAGTGGTTATGAACGTGGCTTTGAAGCGCCAGACTGTATGCAGATTCCTTCCTTTGTTTTAGCCCTCTGCATGCCGGGCTGTGTGTCTGCCGGGCAGTACCACAGAGGGCAGAGGCGGATAATTTATCACTGCATATTGCCTGATTAAGGAAAATTAAAGTAGGCTGCTGTGGGCTGGCTAATTGCTTAGATAACAAGTTCAAGCTGCTAGACTTTAGGAAAGCGTGTTTGTTTGGGCTTGGGAGCGCAAAACAAGGGTTTTGCAAACAGATGAGAAAACTGCATTAAGGTAGAGATTGGTTGGAGGACACTTTCCACGAATAGGGTACAATATATTGCCTGAAACTACAATTTATTTAACAAATGATGAATGAAAGGAGGTGTTTAACCTTCAAAAAGAGGAGGTTAAAACTAAATATTGAGGAGCTGTTTTATTTAATGTATTTATATTTTATGAGATTTGCCATTAGGATGTGCCTAAATTGTAGACATTAGTTATTATATACACTGAAGTTTTATATATAATATAATATAATATAATATAATACAGTGTATATAATGAGTTCAAGCTGCTAGACTTTAGGAAAGTGTGCTTGTTTGGGCTAGGGAGAGAAAAACAAGGGTTTTGCAAACAGAAGATGATATATGAAGATAAAGCTGCATTTAATTGATCAAAAATATAGTAATATTATGAAATATTATTACAATTAAAAATAATAGTTTTCTTTTTGAATATATTTTAAATTGTAATTTATTCCTGTGATGCAAAGCTGAATTTTCTAGGGATATGAAAATTTTGGCCGATACCGATAATTATTTATATTTGAAAGGAGATAACCGATATATTGGCTGATAAACCTAAATCCAAATTTTTATATAATTTGGATTTCCTGATTACAAAGACAAAAGTTTCACCATCAAAAGCCATATCCCACGCACACAATTATAATGTTCTCATTATAATTTTATGTAGCCTATATGCAGACTTGCGCTGCACATGTTGCACTTAACTGTATTTTACTTTTTGAAGGGACTCCAAACATATTTCCAGCAATTCAAATCCATCATGGCGGACAGTGTGCATCTGAAGTGTCTCAACTGAAGGAAATAATCCATTATTTATCGGCTTTATTATATAATATAATTTGGCCAATAGCGATAACATTAAAAATGAACATATATTGGCCGATACCGATATGGTGGCCGATATATCGTTCTCTAGAATTTTCAGCATCATTACTCCAGTCTTCCGAGTCACATGATCCTTCAGAAATCATTCTAATATGTTGATTTGCGGCTCTAGAAAAATTACTTATCAATGTTGAAAAAATGTGGAAATAATTTTTATATAATTCTATGAATAGAAAGTTCAAAAGAACAGCAGTTATTTGAAATAGTAATCTTTTGTAACACTATAAATGCCTTTACTGTCACTTTTGAACAATTTAATGCATCCTTGCTGTATTCATTTATTTTAAAAAATCTTACTATATAATAATATAGTAATATAAACTATTATTATTATATTATATAAAATATTTATGCTTCTAATGTTTAACGTCATAGGACGCAAAAGTGTACCCTATTAATGGAAAGTGCTTCCCACCTATACTGCTGGATCCATTCTCATAAGAGTTCTCATATGAATGAAGCAATAAAATAATTTCCTTGAACAATCACTGAATCATCTTCTGTGTTTCTCTTGGGCCATTTTCCAATTATGTGGTGTAGATCTACCTTATTCCCTCTTGTTCCACTAATTAGACAATTAAAATCAAACTTGTCATTAATCGTGTTTCTTAATGAACAAGTTCATACCCCCTAGTAATACTACCACTAAATATCACTCACACTCAACAAATGTGGGAACACAGACGCTTGTACAGGACTAGTGGAGGTGTGGTTTTGTGTATGTAATGCTGTAATGTGTGCTGTGCTTCAGTATCTCACTGTAAGCTCAGACGAAAATAATCAACATTATCTTCAAAGGACTGAGGTGCTATTTTAGGTTTAAATGTTCTCATTGAGCACTCAAGGTCTCTTGAAATATACAAACACTGTGTTTAAGCAGCATAAGCAACTAATAAAACTAGTGGGTGAATCTCATGAAACCTGTCAAGAACGTGTCCAGGTCATATTTCACGCCAAAATCAACGAAACAAAATAAGAAATTGTATTTTGCCTAAAGAAAATTAAGCTTGTTTAAGGACTATCAAGGTATTTTAACACTTTTAAGCACATTTAATCTTAAATTGTCATTACGGCAATGCAAAAAATCCTCATTCTCATTATTGTGTTGTACTGTAATTCTTATTAATGTAATGGGAAAAAAAATTTAAAAATAAAATGCGATAAAAATTGTGATGGGGTAATTTTTAATAATGTCATTTAAAAAAAAGAAAAGAAAAAAAATGAAGAAACATTTGGATGCATTAAAGTAATTTTGGGGGAAAATGTAAAATGAGTGTCAAAATCCAAAAAACTCCTAAAATAGACTATTTTCATTACGCAAAGTACCATTTCTTTTTTTTCTTTTGATTTTGGAGTGAAATATTTCATGTGGTTCACCCTAGTATAAACTCATCACAGGAGAAAAATGTGTTCTCAGTGAAAGACAAACTGTTATGATTCTGCCAAGGACTTTTATGTATGTGTGTGTTTGAGTGTACAGTATGTATGTGAGTCCATGTCCATGTATCTCAGCTTGTCCAGCCGTCTCAGTTTGCCAGAGGAATTGTGCTCCTGCCAGTCAGTCTCTCGCTGTCACAAGGTGGGCCGTCCCCTGTGCCGACAGCCGTGCCGCACATCGGTGTCCCTCCCTTCAGCTCCGGAGGGTTTCTATGACGACGTCTGACCGTTGAGGCACTCCCGCCGCAAGCACTGCGCAGGCTTCCACCAGTCACCGCTGTGGCACCGACAGATGGTGCAGTCGTCCACCTTCACTTCAATGCCAGCTGGGATGATTGTGGTTCCAGCGAAGCAATTTGGACCTGTCACATGGGGAAAAGGAGGAGATTTTAAGGAAGGAGGAATGAGCGAGAGCTCACAGGAGCCTCTTTTGGAGGGAATGCCAGAGTGACTCAAGGGGAGTTTCGAAAGCGGAACAGACGTGTGGATGTTTTTCACGGGTATGCACCGATGGGCTTGTTTTTGTAACACTAAAGCTCTTTTGCTCCTCTTTCTTCCTCTCCTTTTTCCTCTCTAATTCTCCCTCTCACACACCCATCCTCTCACTGGGATGCTTTGCATTCTAATGCGCCACAAGCTGCAGGGGCTGCTGAACAGCCATGCTGGCAGTATGTGTGATCTGAGCATGCTCCACTCATTATTCTCTTCTATTGTGGCCTTGTAGACCATTGCAGATTACGAGCTATAGGAAAACAAAAAAACATTGAATTGGTACACTATTGAATTGATAAACATTGAATGTGATACACTGATTAATCAATCAATCAAATAACCACTTGTATCAATCACTAAATTTATAATCAAGGTCACCTCATTCTTTTAAAGCATGTTGTAGACAGATTAACGTACTGAAATTTTGGGGTCAGTAAAGAGTTTTACTTTTATTACTTATATTAATCAAAAGTCACAGTAAAGACTTTTACATTGTTACAATTCAAATAAATGCTGCTCTTTCTGTTCATCAAAGAATCCTGAAAGAATTAAATCACAATTTCCTCAAAAATATTAAGCAACACATCTTATTAAGCAACACAGGATCATGTGACACTGAAGACTGGAGAAATAATGGTGAAAACTCAGCTTTGCCATCACAGGAATAAATTGCGTTTTAAAATGTATTCAAATAGAAAACAATTATTTTTAATTCTAATAATATTTCATAATATTATTGTTGGCGTATGGTATGTAAACATTTCCTTAAGACACCCACACGCTACAAGATAAACGGGCCAATTTTGGGTCCAATTCTCCCCATTTAACAATCCTAGGTAAAGTCCCGATTGTCTTGATGGTTCTACAGATCATCTTATCAGATTGTCCGGTGGTGTGATCATGTGTGTTAAAGGATTAGTTCACTTTCAAATGAAAATAACCCCAAGCTTTACTCACCCTCAAGCCATTGGTGTATATGACTTTCTTCTTTCTGATGAACACAATCTGAGATTTATTAATAAATATCCTGACGCATCCAAGCTTTATAATGGCAGTGAGTGGGATCAATGAGTATGAGCTGAAGAAAGTACTTCCGTGATCCACATCCATCCATCATAAACGTATTCCCCACGGCTCCGAGGCGTTAATAAGGGCCTTTTGAAGCGAAGCAATGTGTTTGTGTAAAAAAAAAAAAATCAAGTTAACAAGTTATGAAGTAAAATATCTAGCTTCTGCCAGACCGCCTTCCGTATTCAAATTACGAAAAAAACGGAACTGGCGTCGCGTCAGTTAAGCTTTTTCCGTAAGTTGAATAGGGAAGGCGTAGGATGTAGCGTAAGCTTTTTGAACTGCGAGAGTTTTACACTTTCTTCGTAAGTTGAATACTAAAGGTGGTCTGGCGGAAGCTAGATATTTTACTTCATAACTTGTTAAATATGTATAATGTTTACATGAATGCATCGCTTCGCTTCAGAAGGCCTTTATTAACCCCCTGGAGTCGTGTGGAGTACGTTTATGATGGATGGATGTGGATGGAAACACTTTCTTCAGCTTCATACTCGTCGATTCCGCGCACTGCAATTACAAAGCTTGTATGCGTCAGGATATTTATTAATATATCTCCGATTTTGTTCATCAAAAAGAAGAAAGTCATATACACCTAGGATGGCTTGAGGGTGAGTAAAGCTTGGGGTAATTTTCATTTGAAAGTGAACTAATCCTTTAACACTAAGAGTGATTGAATCTGTTCTGAAGAACGGGCTGCACCGATCTCAAATCGTAAATATTCAACATGTTGGTCCTGTTGTGTGGGGGGAACCCTGAGGACAAACGCGCACACACTCTGTAGATTGTCACATGGAATGAAACGATACCCAATCAGAAAGCGAGCTGACGGAAGCATAACAGAATTTCATCCAAACCTTTTTCTTTCTTTTTTCCAGCGAATTTTCTTTAAAAAGCAGTCCAAACACTATTATCGCCATTTCTTCTTGCCCGTCATCTAAAGTCATGTTTCACTGCAAGAGATTTTTGTTCACAGTCGGGACTCTGGTTGTTTGTGAATGGAATCTGTTAGTGTGTGGTGTGCTGCCCTGGTCACATCATGGCACTCCACACACTAGAGGAACACAACTGTTAAATCTATATTTTTTTGTTATTGCCATTGACTATTCAAAATCAAGTATTCGAAATAACTGAATAAGAAATTATATAAAACAATGCAGATTTTCATTTGGTCAGCTGAACCCCCCAAAAAAAAAACGTACACAGACAGTGTTTTTCAATTCCAAGGGTCTACTAGGATCATCATTTACAAGAAGAGTTTAATTTTTTATGCAATTCCTCCATTCCTTTCCCTCAGTGAGCAAATATTAATGGCCTGCTGTGGATTAAACCCCAAGCGGTTGGTATAATTGCTAAGCAAATATAGTTGCATTTATGTCCATATTTACCCATGTAAATTAGCAATGATCATTTCTAAATGGTAGCAAATCAAAAGTGGAATAGACCAACTCAATCTGCAGAATTAATTTCTGTGATGAGTTTGTGGTATTTTACAATAAAATTAAAAGCTGAGCACAGACACATTTGTCTGAATGTTTCTGAAGATTATTTTATTTGTGCTTTGCAAGCAAGTGACATAAAAGCATCAAGTTCTCTTAAAGTCAGGATTCTTGTAGCCTATATATTGCGCAATGCAATTATTTTATCTGTGAGTGGAGCATGTCTTTGTCTTTATACTGTTTCTGTCACAGCACTGGACCTCAAAGGGGACTGATGCTGCAATCATTGGTTACTATGGAACAAAATCTATAACAACAGTCAAGGTATGTGTCACATGTGCTCTTCGATGTAGTTTAATCAATGTAGAGTCTACTTTAGTCCAATGTAAGTTCAGTTATATATTAATTTTATATATTAGCTTATGCATGTACATTCAGGCTTCACTGTTCATTCTTATCAGTCTTTTTTAGTGATGTTTTCATAGATACATATTTTATGAACAAATTAGACATCTGCATAAATGTTAAACCCAGATCCCTGTGGGCACACATAGTTCTTTTTGAGATAATTGTACTAGTATGTTAAATAAGATTATTGTGTATTAAAAGTGGTGTAACAGAATACCTGCCGTGTAAAATGTAGGCGTATGATAATCGCAGCACAAACTTTTATTATTTGTTTATTTTTTGGTGGTTGGGATCAGATTGGAGATTCAGGCTAGGAGTGTGTTAAACAAGATAAAAGATACTCAGTGTTTATCACTTGCTTTGCTGATCTCTCACTGGCATATTATTGTAAATTATTAACAAGCATCTTTAGGGTTGACTTTGAGCAGTGTTTTGGTTCTGATGATCTGTTAAATATTACATAATCTTTTTTTGCACAATTGCCCACATCAGTAATCTTATTTGACATTTATCAAGCTTAGTAATCACTGATTCAGATTGAACAAGTTTACATAATTCGCAGTTTTTTTGTTTGTTTGTTTGTTTCTTCCACAGAAAGCCAGTAAGCAGCATGGTTGTGCTTGTAATGTTAGATATGCTATAGTGATCTTATTCATATAAGATCATCATTATATCATGTTTGGCTGTATATTATCTTAAAGGGGTCCTACTATGCTTTTTTATGTTTTCAACTTTCTTTAGTGTTGCTGTTTGAACATGAAAAAATGTCTGCAAAGATTCAAAGCACAAAGTTCACTCCAAAGAGAGTTATTCTCTATATCAGTAAGCACTGAAACGCCTCAGTCTTGAGTTTTCTTTCAGGAATGTACACGCCACAATATTCCACATTTAAATAATTCCCACCCACGTCATATGAAAAAAAAATCTGGATGAGGCCTGGTTGAGTCTCATTAGTAGTGTGTTGAAACTCCTAGTTATGGTAAGGGGCGTGACATTTCCGAAACATGCTCAAAGTGGATGACCAATCACAACTCACTGATCCAGCTGGCAGCTGACCAATCAGAGCACATTGCGCATTTCAGAAGGAGGGGCTTCATAGAGACCGGAATTGAACAGTGTTATTGACAGACTGGGAAGAGAGGTGCTGCAACAATGTAAATATGTGAAAAATAATGTGTTTTTTGAACATTCAAGCATATAAACCTATTCTAGTAGAGCCCAAAAACAAAATCGAGACTTTGAAAAAGGATATAATAGGTCCCCTTTAAAGTTTCTGCACTTTAGAGACTAAAATCAGCCATTTGTGATCATAATTTGTGTGATGGCTTTATGAAAAACTAAATTGTACAGGCACAAGCCACTGGTCAATCATGTCTTATTACATTTTTATAATGATCTTGATCATCGATAAAGATCTAAAAAAAGAAGAAGCTATTTTTCATATTGAGTCTTTTGGAAACAGGTTGTTTAAGATCCTCGCACTGCACTTTGTGGGCATTTTCAGCTCAATTTGAACGAAGCACTGCTTCAAAACAGCTTTTCTGTGGTGCCTGGAGGATCTTGAAGTGCCGGCATTAAGCGTTTCTTTGTAAACAGCAATTTCATCTATAAGGACCAGACAGAATTTTCTTTATAAACGTGGTGGCTCTATTCATGATAATTTGTTCATTAGATCTGAATAAGTGAAACATCATACTCGGCCCAAGAAAAATAAGCATTTACAGAACTAACATTTCAGCATATATGTAAGGCCATTCTTGATGACAAGCAAGTCCTTGAAAAGTACTTAGTTTGATGTGGCAGTATTTCCTGAAATACAGTCCTCACTCTATGTCAGTAAAAGTCAGTGTTGCTGCACATTTCAAAAAGAGTTCAAGCTTCATGACCTCCCTTTTACTGTGGGGGAAAACAACTAGATTGCATTTTAACCACATCACAGACATGTTAATAGACTTGCGATAGGGCGGCAGGGTTAGCGGTGCACAAATTGCTTTACTGCCTACAATATTCTGCATGCTCCTAAGAGACCTGAAGGAGTCTTACATGCACTCAAATATTTGATTTCCATCAGTAAAAATTATGAGCTGTTGGCAAAAGTGCAAAAGCAACTGTTCAAGGGGGGTGAAACAGAGATGCGTGACTACTAGCCAAGCCAAGAGCAGTTATTCATCACCCTATAGAAAAGAGTGTCACTAGTGCAAGGACACCTTGGCCAGGTGGACAGGTACCAAACAGATAACGATAAGATCATGCTTCATGTCATTCCTTAATGACCAAGACATCTGTTTTAAGACTACTAAGAAGATCGAGTCCTTGATTACAACATCATCGCACATTGTGCATGATAAGGTTGTAAGATGCAGATTTTATTAGTTCATTATTGGCAGTTAAACCACTTATGTCTCATACAATGGTATTTTAGTATTATTTAGTATTATATACTATTATCTCCTCACCCTTTATTCCAAAATTATTAAACTTGTCTAGAAATTTTTTTTGTAAGCATATCTCCTAGTTGTGCTTTTTTTGGCCAGGCTGTCATGCACAGAAATTATAAACACATGCAAAAATAAAAGAGAACCAACAAAATAATAGTAACTGATTATGTTGGGGCCAATGTATGCTATTTCCTATGAGATTTTTTTTAAACGCATTTTCTTTTTTGCATAGTAAAATAAATAATTTTGTCATATAAATACGTTAACCAAGTTTAGTGTTTTATTCTTCCCTCATATTTAAAATATTTAAATAATATATAAATATTTTCCTCATATTTTGATGGTAAATTGAAATTGTAGGGTCATTAAAAACAAATATCCCCTCCGGACATCACTTTTTGGCCACTACTGTAGTGTCAGTGTTAGGGAAAGTTACTTTCAAAAGTAATGCGTTACAATATTGCGTTACTTCCTAAAACGCAACTAATGGTGTTACTTAATTACTTTTTATGGAAAGTAATGCATTGTTACTTTTTCCCACCTGTGCTGTACTTGCTTGTATGTTTAAAAAAGGTCTATTTTTGGCAAATGTAAAGGCCCTTTCACACCAAACTTGAAATGAGTAAGCCTCAGGCTGAAGGAAATGCAAATTCACGCCTGTACAGTAGAGGGTGCAGCTCAAACAAACCTTTCAGCTGTGCTGCCATTCTGGATGGCAGAAAAATAGGAAAAACAAAAAACTTTGCATTTCCCAGTTTTTATTCATTTTTGAGGAATATTGAATCTGTTTTTGTGGAAGCGAGATGAGTAAATGCCTGCTCACATTTAGTCTAGAACTGCAATAACCATCATGTTTACACAGCGCACACAACACCTCTGCAGCTTTACTCCTGATTTCTCTCAACATGGGGTCAGGAGAGCTGTCAGTCAATATGGGAAAACCAAGAAAAGCTTCATTTATATAGCACCTTTTAAAAACAGTGTTTACAAAGTGCTTTACAGAAGAGGAATTCACAGAAAAAAACCATACACACAGAAATAAGATAATAAAATGAAATGCAATAAAATAGAATAATTAAAAAAATAAAATAAAATATGCATGTGCACATTCACAGAAATAAAAACATGTCTTGAGTTACAAATAAGTAATTTGAAATACTTATTTGAAAAAGTAACTGTAATACGTAATAAGTAATGCGTTACTTTACTCGTTACTTGAAAATGTAATCTGATTATGTACCTTACATTACTTTTAATGCGTTACCCCCAACACTGTTTATTATAATATTTACATTTTTCATTTTAAATTTAAGGTTTAGTAATTTTGTTATGCCCTTTTCTCATTTTTTTTTCTTTTCATTTAATATTTCTGTTTAGCTTCAACTCATTTTTATTTTTGGTAATTTTAGTACTTCAACTTTTTAAGTTTAAATTTTTCATCAAATATTTATATTTTATTTTAATCCTTCCTAACCAGGAAGTTCTCTGTATCATATGATCTCTCAATCTCTGAATCATATGAAATTCACTTTCTGTTCTTTCTGTTGCAGTTTAAGTCAAAAAACATATTGGTTTATTTTGATACATACTGTAATTGAAGATTGTGTATCTTCAATCTCAGATATCAAGGCTAAAAAAGAACAGAAGGCATAAAATCACATTGACATTTCATCTCTTATGTTGAACAGGGAATTCAAAAACCACCAAGTGATTACTTTTGTCTCCTAACAAAGTCTCTTAAGGGTCTTCACGCAAGTGACCTTTTTTTTTTTTCAGTTCTTTCATTCTCTTTCAGTTCCTCCAACAGTGAACTGAGTGAAAATGGCCCCAGTTCTCTTGGCAGTTGGTCTTGGTTGTACCTAACCTCGAAGGTCATTTTGGTCTTTGAGTCTTTTTTAGTAACTTATAGTGGCAAAATTGTGGAAATAAAGTGAACCTGGAGCGCTTTGCTTTTACAGTGCACAAAAGAAGAGAACCAGTGGGCTTAAAGTGAACAAAACTCAGGGCACTTCATGAGAGATGAAGTCTCTGTGGAGATCTGTAAACCAAATTGCCATTGTAGTATGTGACTACAGACAAACACTTTATCTCCTTCACATTTATGAAGGATGCAGCATGTTATAGTTTATGCAGTTTATTTTATTTTGATTAATTGTGCAGCTTGAAATTCACCTAGTTTTTCACACATTCTTTCTACTTTCTGATCACAGTCATTATCATAGGTGAAGTTACTCTGTTGCAGTTGAAGTTACTCTGTTGCCCACGTCATTGCCCTCAGATTAGCTTGCAACCTACAAGCATGCAATTACTATGGTAACCACTGAAGCCACTGAGAGATAGTTGCCCACGATTGGCTCACCCACATAGAAACGTGGCCTGTTGTCTTTCCAGCAGTGCACAAACTGAGCTTAGTATTGCTGGACAAAGTTCTCGTTATCATGGGCTGGATCCAAGGCTGAATCGAGTGCCAAGGTTTAGAGGCATAATTTGGTAATTAGCAATCAGGAGCAAGCCAACACATCACTATTTCTTGAGGCTATTTTTGAGTTTTTGAGGTTCAAATTCACCTCAGCAAAAAAGTACTGCATTCCTGTGAGGTTCATTAAGAGAGGCTCAGAAAGGAAGTGAAACTTCCCAGGCTTCCACATCTTTCGTTTTGACATGACATGCAAGAGTCGGATGTGACCTATATGTTTATGGAAGGCAAGAGTTGTGCTATAAAAAAATGATGCAGTCATGTCTGAAATTTGATTGACTGAGACTTGGCATTCCCAGTGTCATTGTTGATCCTCTGCCAGCTCCGTCAGTGCTGGGATAAGTGTCTCTTGACATTTAACGTCTCAGTTTGTCCATGTGGAACAATCTGAGAGAGATTACATGATAGGCTGTTTAGAACAGCTCTTGACCAACGTTATTGGAAATGATTGAACTGAGATAAAGTCTCTCGAACTAATTATTTTGCCTTTCTTCATCCTAAAATTGCAACCGAATAGAGCTAAGCAAATTCTTAGATAATATATTCCCTAGATGATGTCATTTTTAAACCAAAGCCTTAATAAGATTAACAGGAATAGAAAATTATCTCATAAAATGTTCTTACTGAAGGATAATTATAAACATAATGGTGTAAATACTCTGTAAAGCTTTACTTTAAAGTGCTCATATCAATTTATTATTATTATTATTATTATGTAATTTTTTCTCCCGAGGCCAACTTAAAACATTTATAACATTGTTTGCACCAAAGCAGTCGACATTTTTTTTGACCTTAAAGGCCTGTTCACACCAAGGATGACTATAATGATAACAATAAAGATATAGATATAGTTCTAAAAATCGCTCTAAATATAAAAGAATTGCAGAGTTCACACCAGAACTATAACAATGGACCCTTTTCACAGACTGTGATGACGCGTTTTAACGGTAATCAATATCGTAAATCCTTTTATATATATATTTTTTTTTAAACGTAGGTACATTTATAACAATATACTTAGTATTATATTATCTTTGCATCAAATTACAAAAATCTAGTTAACGCTGCTGTGAGGGTGTTTCTAATACAGCGGCTATGGGAATGACGGTAAAAATTACATCTTTCTCTTTTCTGACTGCCGTTATCAATCGCTCTCTATTTTTTTCCTCTTTTTGAAAGTTGTGAAAACACTATTGTGGAGTTTTTCTTTTGCTATTTGAGCAAATGGAAACACAAAAAATATATTTAATGTATTCTCTCATTCACCGCTATAAAATTTTACCCAACTATGACGACTTCCGCTTCTGAGAAACCTGGAAATGTGAAAAGGGTCACAGTGTAAAGATAACATTGGTATTACTTTCAGAAGGAATTTTTTTTCCAGCTGATAAAACATGAAAACATTGACAGCCAATCAGAATCCATCCTGCTTTAAAGAGCTCGAGCAATTAAAGCTGCAGCGTGTGCTCAGAATAAACAGAAGGATATCGTTTGTTGGTGTGGACTCTAATATAGTTATTGTTATAGTCATCTTTATAGTTATCGTTCTTGGTATGAACGAGCCTTAAGAATTAAACAAGCATTCTTATATGTAAACTAGGGTTGTGTGCCATCCAGAATTGAATTAGAAATGCTTTTTAAATTTCTGATTTTGTATTGAGGTAGCAAACAGCATGCAGAATTGCAATTTGAATTTTATATAACTGTAATTTTTTATAAAAAAAGTAAAGTTTGTCAATGTTTGAAATGCTACCTATAGAAATTTGTATTTGATTTACGCCACCATTCAAAAGTTTAGGCTCGGTAAGATTTTTTTTTTGTGTTTTTGTAAGAAGTCTCTTATGCTCACAAGGCATACAGTAAAAACAGTAAAACTGTGAAGTACTATTGCAATTTAAAAACCATGTTTATTATTTTTAGAATGTATTTTATTCCTGTGATGGCAAAGCTGAATTTTCAGCATCATTACTCCAATCTTTAGTGTCACATGATCTTTCAGAAATTGTTCTAATATGCTGATTTGCTGTTCATTTAAAATTATTAGTATACAATACAGTAAATGTTGAAAACAGTTGTGCTGCCTTTTTTTTTTAAATAGAAATATTTTATAACATCTTAAATAGAAATCTTTTATAGAAATCTTTTTTTTTAAATAGAAATCTTTTATAAGTGACAGTAAATGTCTTTTCTGTCACTTTTAATGCTTCCCTGCTGAATAAAAGATAAATAAATAAAAAATGTCCTTTTCCAGAATGCATTACCTCTATATTTCTTTGATTCCCCTTCCTGTTATTCCACCTCAACTTCATGTGCTCCATGTGACCAATTCAATTTAAATTCCAGCTCAGGAATTTAAAGTGAGCCATTTCTTCAATTCTGAATTTTGCCCAACCCTGACGTAAACGCCATCTTTGCATGATGAATGCATTACGTAAATGCAGTACTGGGTCAGAAGGTTTAAGTTTTTAAATATAATACATTGAACACTTTCATCTCAAAGTATCAAGGAAAAAAATTGGATTCTTCCTGATATGACCCCTCAAAAGATCTTGGAAGCAGACTTGGTTATTTCCTCCAGGGGACGGGCTCCACTGCAGCCTCCCTAAAATGCCACCACCACAAGCTTGTCACCGTGCCCTGTCTGCCTGGATTAGTTCTCTTCCAGGCTGTAGGCGAGGTTTGTGTATCTGTGTGTGCGTATCTCTGGCTGTCTTTCTGCGCTAGTAAAGCATAAAGTCACAGCCGGTCTCTATTTAGCAACAATACCTTGCACCACACTTCTGACTGTAATGTGGATCCTGGAGAATGTAGGTCAACGTGTGCCAGAAGGGGAAAAAGGAGGGAATTTCATAGATTTTAAAGTTGCACTTAGAAGATTAGATATGATTTTTCTTTACAAATCTATTTTCAAACATGTCTCCTGAGGCACTCTAAAGAGCGGCAAGATTTCTTTAAAACTGAAGACAGGAACTCGGCTGCAATTTGCAAACTTGATGTAATTTTAGCTTGTTAAAATCTATCACGTCAAAAAAAAAGGTTAGCTGTCTGATACTGTCATATATCTTTACACCTGGAAAGATTTCTTTTCTAAAAGCAGATGTTCTTTCAAAACCAGTACTTAAAGATAATATTATTATAGCAGTGTAGAAAAATAATGTTATCACATTGAAAAAGTCACAATTTCAAGGCATTATTATTATTATTATCATTTTGATTTTGATTCAATTTAATTTAAAGGGATAGTTCACCCAATAATGAAAATTCTGTCATTAACTACTCGTCCTCATGTCGTTCCAAACCCGTAAGACTTACGTCCCTTCTTCGGAACACAAATTAAGTTATTTTTGATGAAATCTGAGAGCTTTCTGTCCCTCCATAGCCTACGCAACTGAAACTTTGACGCTTCAAAAAGTTCACAAAGAGATGGTAAAACTAATTCATATGAATTGAGTGGTTTAGTCCAAATTTTCTGAAGAGACTCGATCGCTTTATATGATGAACACATTTAATTTAGGCTTTTAGTCACATTTCAATCATGACAACTCCCGGAATGAATTTAAACAGCATTTATTAATATGCAGGGAATGTACATAGGTTTGGTCTTGGCGGACTAGATCTGCTACGCTGTTGCTGCGGCTGCTGGATGAGTGAGAATACATCTAAAATTTAGGCTGCTGCAAGGAAACCTAGGGAGAACCCCCAGAGCAGATCTAGGCAAGTGGTGCTGGGGAAGGTGGAGGGCAAGTGAAATCCCATGGTGTGCTGCAATGAACTGAACCAATTTGAAGTCAAGAATAAATAGGTTACATAGATCGACAAGACGGAACGACTGGATGACCCATTGTCTTTAATTGAACCAATCAGCTGCTCGGAAGAGTTTCATGACTGAACTATATACGTGTATAAACATTCATCAGCGAACATAAACAGAAGCTCAACCAAACCTGCTTGACACACGAAATCAAACCTCTTCTGGATGCTCAAACGTGCTGCATAACACGAGAATGAACCTCAATGGTTCTCGCATGCGTCAAGCAAACATGCTTGAGGTTCCTTTTACCACAACTGCTGTGTGAGTTGATGAATGTTTATATGTGAATAAAAGCCTAAAGTCAATCTGATCATCATATAAAGTGATCATGTCTCTTCAGAAAATGTGGACTAAACTGCTCAATTCATATGGATTAGTTTTAAGATCTCTTTATGAACTTTTTGAAGAGTTACAGTGTCAGTTGCGTAGCTGTCAATGGAGGAACAGAAAGCTCTCAGATTTCATCAAAAATATCTTAATTTGTGTTCTGAAGATGACTGAAAGTCTTACAGGTGTAGAACGACATGAGGGTGAGTAATTAATGACAGAATTTTCATTTTTGGGTGAACTATCCCTTTAATATTTTCATTCGTTAATTCAGTAAAATTAATTTAAATATTTTACATATTAAATAAATACCTGTGCATCCAATTTATATTATTTATATGTATTATAAATATAACATTTAAATATGTTGTTGTGCAAGCTTCTACAGGTTGCTTGGCTATAAGCACTGTACCGATCAACATTCTATTTATCCCACTGATTCACTGAGCATACATTTGGTGTTTATGCCTCTGTATCGGACTGACTCAGGGATATCTTGTGCCCTTGGCCATCCAGTGAGCCATTGGAATCCAATAATTGTAATTTTGGAATCGGGTCCTGCTGACTATAGTGCATCAAGACACAGGAGATAGAGGAGTCCCCTTTGGCCAATTAATCCTTCTTAGCATGGTCTTAATCAATGGGACACTGTTTATCTGAACCAAATTTCCCCTGTAATTGAGCAGAGGATTGGTAATCAGAGCTTGCCTGCTGGTGATACTGAGATCTAATAGAAAGTTTGAGTGGGTTTTAAACAACCTGTGCATAGAGCTGTCTGTTTATACCACACCATCACTGCTTTTCATGAAATCTGATACATGCCAGTCAGCAGAACAATTCGCTTTCCTTTGGGATAGAGTGGAGAGAGAACTCTAAGGAATTCTCTAAAGTACACCTTGCAGGTGTTTTCATCTTCTCCATAAACCTATAATAGGAAATAGGCCATTCTTACCGTTTTTACAGATGGGGCAGCACTGTTCTGGCTCGTACACTGGGTTGACGCATTCTGGTACTGCACAGTCAGCGACCACACAGTGCACCTCGTTATTTGGCTCGCAGCGACACCATTCACAGGGCGAAGGCTGGAGAGACAGAGAAATATGATACGGTGAGAGACTCTTACAGCTAAGACATCACAGTGGAAGTCGACATGAAATCCAAACTGACCCTATTTTCTTATCTAAATGTATGCGACTCAATGAAAATAAAAAAGAATATAAATAAGTGCAATAGCTTGCTTCATGTCACATATCCCTCTCCCTTTTCAACTCACCCCTCCAACCTCCTGGCTACTTTGAAACTACCGTTGTACCAAATTTTTTATACTTTTAAAAGAAATCTTATGCACTATGAAGTCTCTTATGCTTATTTCATTGATCATAAATACAGTAAAACAGTAACATTGTGAAATATTATCTTTTATTATCAATATTGAAAACAGTTGCGCTGCTTAATATTTATTTGTGGATTCTTTTATGAATGGTAAGTTTAAAAGAACAGCATTGTTTTGAAATACAAAACATAAATGTCTTTAATGTCACTTTTGATCAATTTAATGCATGCTGGCTATATAAAAGTATTAATTTCTTTAAAAAAATATTGACGGCAAACTTTTGAATGGTAGAGTATGTAAGGCCCCTTTTTTTTCCCCTTTTTTTTTTTTGGCGATCCAAAAATTCCTGATTGATAAAACCAAGTCCTGGCATATATTTCTCTTATTCTGTTCTAAATTTATTAGATTTCATTTAGATCATGTCTTAAAACCGGTTGCAAAAAAACATTTCATATGGCCTATCATTTGAAATAACTATCATTTTTGATAGCAATAACCACGGGGTTTTCTTAGAAAGCATAAAGAATACTTAGGTATTGCATGACTTTACATTTTTGAAATCAACGTTTAATGACTAATCACAAATAATTCCATCAGACAGTATCTAACAGTGAACAACAATTAGATGCGATAAGATTAATATGCGATTAGTTTCTACATTGCATGTCTGTTTTAATATACACTATACTCAACCTGCTGAATATTACATGTACTCCAAAAGTCCATGAAATACTAAGTTCAAAACCCATATACTGTGCCTTGTAAAACTATTTAGGCCCTTAACCACTTCTACTTAACACTGCAGTTTGGATTTCTGTGATGATTTCAGAAACTCTCTTTGTAGTATTTGAATGCGACCACAGATATTATGTTTTATGACAGTATAAAAAACAGTTGACAGATTTTAATATTCCGCAGAGCCATCTTTCGGAGTAAGTGTGTACCAGCTTCCCACACAGTTCAGGTATGTTTTTAGTCCATTCGTTCTTGGCTGTTGAGGCTAGTTGAATGATGCTACTTCACAGTTGCTACAGTATGATCATGTTTGATGGTGGGCAGTGTTAAATTTGCATTTCCTACATAGCTTAAAATTTTGGCTGAAATTTTACCTCAAAATCATATGTGCTAGCATTATTATTAGTTAAATAAAAATTTTTTTTAATATGAAGCCAATTTGTCCCCATTTGTGCCACAATATAGGGCAATGTTGTGCAGATTTGGTTGATTAGTGCACCTTTACACTATTCTCAGCTCCTGAACTCTGTAGCCCCTTCGAAGTGATGGATAGGCTCTCTCTGGCTTCTCTCACAGGCCTCCTTTATGTTCACTCAGAGAGTTTTGAGGTACGACCTTTTCACTGAAGTGTCTGGGTGGTTTGATGTATCTTCCACAGCCTAATAATTGAACCAGCAGTGTCCACTGGGACAAACTCTTAGATATTATTTTGCACTCTTATTCTAATTTATGTGCTTATTTTAACTTCCACAGTAGCATTTTTTGGAATATTCTC
>RJVU01020258.1:2439983-2465273 GCA_003731715.1 Anabarilius grahami
TATATATATATATATATGTGTGGAGATATACAACAGCACTTTCTGGTTCTCGAATCTGATTGGCTGAGAGCCCTGTGATATTCCAGTGATAACAACACTACTACCTTTTCACCATTTGTATCACTCCGCTTGAAGCGACTGTCATGGTGGCCGAGCAAATCCACTGCATTTTTTTTACAAATACTACACTTGTTGTACCACGAACAGTAGTTTTAAGAGTTTTTTTAGGTGATAATGTAGTTGTTTAGACCTGAAAAATGTGACTCATATTTAATCATAGCGCCTATTTTACAATTTGTTTAGGAGTTTTCGGAGATGTGAGCTCCAGGCCGTCAGTGGCTGTTCAGTGCTTGTGTATCCGCTGAGAACAGCTTCGCCACTGTGTCTTGTAGTGGTTAAACATAAGATATAATTCATTTTGGGTACATAAAACGGGCAATCTTAGGTCTTTTTATTCTTTTACTTGCTCGGAGCAAATCGATTGGGGCATATTAAATTTAAGAATTTAATATTAAGTCTATATTTAACTTTACATCCTGTAGAGCACTGCAAAGGACGTTGTTTTAGCACTGTTATGGAAAATTCCCTTAACTGTAAAAAGAACAAATAAAAAGATCGCTATCCTCAGCGGACATTCAAACTGATTTTTATAATGGATATAATATTATGGACATTGACCTGAAGAAAGAATGTTATATGAGACACAGGTAATGCTCGCTCAGGCGATCACTCTCTCTGATGAAGAAATAATGACTAAATTTGCCAGTGTTTGTCAGGTTAGTGCAATCAAACTTTTCACATAAAAATGTTTTGTTTTAAACACTTTGTAACAAGCAAACTAGGGGCCAGATTTACTAACAGCGTGCACCAGCGCAAACACTCTTTTGGCAATAGAAAACTACTGTCAGGATTTACTAAAGACACGCAGTAAAAAAATTAGCGCTGAAAATGCGGCTGACCTTATTGCATATGCATTTGTAGGAGTTTCCCTTCCAGACGCAAAATTTATGGGAGGAAAGTTTTTAAATTAATCATGCAAGGTGATTTACTAAGGTTTGCGCTAGTCAATTTACTGGTATTTGTGCCATTATTCACGGGGCCCCCCCTCCCCAAAAAAGCATGCTTAAACCAGATGTTAATTCGCGCTCCTCTTGGTAGATTGCATTGGTGAATTGCTAAATATGAGAAGAATGGTATATTCTGTATATTCCACTTTATTTTGAAATTTGTCTATGAAATAATGAGGATTTATTACTTTTGGAATGGCAAAAATTCTTATCACAAATACTATACACATTTTCTGTTTTTTCTTCTCACGGAAACTGCTGCACTGTTATTTGAAATATTTTTTCTACTATTGTTTATTAATCAATTTCTGATAAAACTGCTTCTAAATGACACATAAAACAAACCAAGTTGCTTTTCCAGTATATACCGGAATTAACTCAACATAGACTTCCATTCAAAAGTTTGGGGTCAGTAAGATTTTTTTTTGTTTTTGATATGTTTCAAAAGATTTCTGTCAAATAAATGCTGAACTTTCTATTCACCAAATAATTCTGAAAAAAGTGTAGTACAGATTCCAGCACAACTGTTTTCAACACGATAACAAGAAGAAATGTTTCTCAGGCACTAAATCAGCATATTAGAATGATTTCTGAAGTATCATGTGACACTGAGGACACAGAAAGCTTTTCCATCACAGGAATAAATTACACTTGAAAATATATTAATGTACAAAAAAACTGTTACTTTAAATTAATAATTCACAATGTTACAGTTTTTAGAGAATAAATTCAGCCTTGGTGAGCATAAGAGACTTACTAAACATTAATGATGTATTAACATTGTAGCACTGGGACTTTTTTTAAACCTCCTCTGGTTGATACAACCCGTTTCACTCATTAATTTCATGTATTCACAGAGGCGACACTGACTCATGCATATGCCAGCATGGATCAAGGTCTCAGGGACAGACAGAGATTAGGACCCTTGTCCTGGCAGTAGTCATGCCCTTTAGTCTCTGAACATTGTGTGAGAGGCACGTACACTAATAATCCTCTGTTCTCCATTGATAACAGCATTCAGTCCAGTGGGACAGGGGCTTGTGAACTTGCTCATACAAATCGTTTGTAATTGTGCCAAACTCCTCGTAGGGCCAACACACGGCAAAATGGCATACAATGGGCAGCAGTGGGCACAAGCGTCTGCTTTTCATTGCTTATATTTTAGAGAATGCTGAGATTAACATTTTCGCTGAACAACAGACTATGATCTTGAAACTTTAACTTTGCAAAAAAGGGCACTTGAGCAGTGTCTTAAATGGGTATTATAAGATTCAAAACGTACATGCAGTACTACAAAAAAAATCATCCTTACAAAGTATTCATTACATTCATTCAGTAAAGGACAAGAGGTTCATATCATGTTCTGCTGAAAAGACTCTTTATGTAACTAGGCCTGGATCCCTATTATTGTAAAGGCTTTACTCTTCCCAAGATTATCTACTTATGGTATTATATATTATTCAGCAACACGGTTCCAACGAAAATGTACGCAAATCAACTGAAAAGAAAAAACAGAGTAATTTCAGAGTACAATTTCCCTGCTGAAAAAAAAGATTGCTTGGTCTTCTTGGTCTTCCAGTCTGGCTAACCTGGTGTTCAGCTGGTTTACCTGATAGATTTACTTAGGCTGATAAGTTGACAAGTTGTCTCATAAAACAGGAAACCAGATCAACCTAATCAGGCTCAGGCTGGTTTAAGCACATTTTTCATGTTTGAAATGCACTAAACACAAAGTCAAGATTAAATATATTAATTCAAAATGAATTATTATTTATATGTACGTATATGCATTTTTCAGGTTCTAAAAGATAACACATTCATTTCTGTGATTATATTTTTTTGTTTAGAGCAGCCGGCCGAGGATGGTCCACATGTAGGCCTATCCTGTGATCAGCCAATCATTCATTCAAGTGTTTTTTAACCATTTAAGCATGGTAAGAGAACTGAACACACACCTGAAACACGCACACAGAAAGCCACTTTTCAGACAGTGTGCCAGTACCGATTTGAGTTCTCTTTTGCGTCTTATTGTGCTCAAAACACACCAAAAAATTTAAAAATGTCAGTTTTTGGGGAGTATCATTGTAGGCACAATCTTAAATGAGCGTAAAGTGTAATCGGATATGTGTCAGAGCCATGTCACATTCCTCAGATCTTAAAGTGCAAGCAGCCTAATAAACCTTTTTCTATTTTTTTTTGTTTTTTTGTTCTTTGATTAACATTAATGACTTAATGTTAATCAAAGAACAAAAGAAAAATAGAAAAACACTCATTGCTCTTGACTGAATAACTTTTGTAGCTTTGATAAGGATTCATCTTTATTTAATTTATAAAGTAAATACTATGCAGTGTTATTTTACCTTTACATTATTCAGTTTCTTATAATAATTATAATTTCTTTATATTATATATAGTAGTTTTTGCTGTTGTATAAAAAAAGAATTGTGAAATTTCACTGGTTTGTAAAATGTTGGTGTCATAACCTCAATAATACGATCAAATAATAATACGTAATTTGATAACGATCAAAAACAATGAAAACAACAATAAAAACAATAAAATAATACAATACAAAATATATTAATCATGATTGTATATAGAATATACAATGTATATATAAACTTTAAAAATCATCTGTTCATAGAATGGCTTTGTTCTCAAATAGGTTACTGACTCATAGCTCTCAGCACTAATTATTCTAACACTAATTATTCAAAAGGTTTTAGTTCAGTTCACATCAGAGACCATGGCTGTACTGCTTCCACGGCAACTGGCGATTCGTTTTGATGTTTGACCAAAAGTGGTTTCATTTACTTTGTCTCTTGTCAGTGTCTCTTATTAACATGCAAAGCGAGCATATCCTGCATATGGTGATTAAGTCCCTGTTCTCTGATGGTAATTATAACAGTGCTACATATATAACCACACACACAAAACACACATATACATATATATACAGTGGGTACGGAAAGTATTCAGACCCCCTTAAATTTTTCACTCTTTGTTATATTGCAGCCATTTGCTAAAATCATTTAAGTTCCTTTTTTTTTTCCTCATTAATGTACACACAGCACCCCATATTGACAGAAAAACACAGAATTGTTGACTGTGGCGACCAGGGCGGGCGAGAGCCGTGAGGGAACGGCGCAAGGCCGGTGACGCGAGTGTTAATGATCGTCACCTGCGAGGCGCACCGGCCTTGAGTCCCTCACGGAGGAGCTCCGGGAGCATAAAAGGAGGAGCGACGACAGTGAAGGACGAGAAAGGACAAGGCCTGGACTTTATTTTATGTTTTCTTATGTTTGTGTGGCCGGCAGACGTCCGCGAGGGTCTGCCGGTGTTACTTTCGTTTTGTGTTTGTTTATTTTGAGTAAAAGTTTTTTAAACTAAAAAAATGTTTTTGTAACCATGGCCAGATCTGTGCCTTGCCACAATTCTGTCTCTGAGCTCTTCAGGCAGTTCCTTTGACCTCATGATTCTCATTTGCTCTGACATGCACTGTGAGCTGTAAGGTCTTATATAGACAGGTGTGTGGCTTTCCTAATCAAGTCCAAACAGTATAATCAAACACAGCTGGACTCAAATGAAGGTGTAGAACCATCTCAAGGATGATCAGAAGAAATGGACAGCATCTGAGTTAAATATATGAGTGTCACAGCAAAGGGTCTGAATACTTAGGATTTTGTGATATTTCAGTTTTTCTTTTTTAATAAATCTGCAAAAATGTCAACAATTCTGTGTTTTTCTGTCAATATGGGGTGCTGTGTGTACATTAATGAGGGAAAAAAAGGAACTTAAATGATTTTAGCAAATGGCTGCAATATAACAAAGAGTGAAAAATGTAAGGGGGTCTGAATACTTTCCGTACCCACTGTATATATATATATATATATAGACTTGTTACTGTAAATCGGTAGCGGATGATGGGTTGTTGCTTTTCAAAGAGCAAAGAGCACTGTCATCCATTGTTACTGAAAAAAACTGTACCAAAGACAGTATAAGTGCTAGAAGAAGGTCCACTTATCGGACAACATATGAGAAGTCATGCTTCCCATGTAATCTTATAGCAGCCGCTACTGCTGTATAAATATATACATACTATAACATTATTACTGCAGGAGCAAAGAGAGAGTTCTGAGCGATATATTTGGTATTCTGCAGGTAGTGATTTTACTATGAACATTATTTAATGGCAGATGACTGTATGAGCAGTGTTTTGTAACTGCAAAGGGTTACATGTGTAAAAGGGCGTCTGTGACATTTTCGTACTGTTGTCCGATTACATTGATTACTGCATGGCTCATGTGATTACAAAGATTTCATTTCTGAGGCAACGCCTATAGTATTAGGACTAATTTAACACCTGACCAGTTACATTTAGATCCGTTGATGCTGTGTGAGTCAGTTTAACACTGATGGTTTTATCTCGTCACGCCACAGAGAATGAGGAAGCATACTCTTTTCTACTCCAACAGACAATTCTTCAGTCTGGGCCTGCATTGTTTCAAGATCATCCAAAATTCAAGAGCTCTCCTGCTCTTGTGTGCTATCACTGCTTAAATAGCTAGCGGTGAGCCCTTGGAAGGGTACTTTTTGCATGGGTCTGAAGAAGCATTTTAATGCTGGTGACAGATGATGTGAGATGCCAAAATGCTTCATTTGTGGGATAATTTGCAATTATTGAGCACATCTATCTTTTCCCATTTCTGTCTAGTCTACAAGAGAACCGATAAAATTTTATACACTACCGTTCAAAAGTTTGGGGTTGGTAAGATTTCTCAACCAGGCTGCATTTATTGGATCAAAAATACAGTAAAAACTGCAATATTGTAAAATATTATTGCAATTTTAAATAACTATATTTTAATATATTTTGAAAGCTAATTTATTCCTGATGGCAAATCTGAATATTCAGCAGTCTTCAGTGTCACATGATCCTTCGGAAATCATTTTAATATGCTGATTTGGAGCTCATGTATAGTTTCTTATAACCATCAATGTTGAAAACAGCTGTACTGATTAATATTTGTGTGGAAACGTGATAGATGTTTTTCAGGATTCTTTGATGTGTAGAAAGTTCAAGCATTTATTTGAAATAGAAATCTTCTGTAGCATTATACATGTCTTTACTGTCACTTTTGATCAATTTAATGCATCCTTACTGAATAAAAGTATTAATTAAAAAATAATAATGATCTTTTCTGGCCCCAAATCTTTGAACTGTAGTGTTTGTGACTTTTGTGTAAATGGGAAGTGGGATGGTTAAATGTCTAAATGCTCCAGCAGACATGCTTTTTAGTTTGTTTATGTGCATTAAAGAAAAGGTTCACCACAAAATGAAAACCCATTAAGAGATATTTCACCCAAAAATGAAAATTCTGTCATTTACTCACCCTCATGTTGTTCCGAACCTGTATGAATTTCTTTCTTCTGCTGAACACAAAAGAAGATATTTTGCAGAATATTTGTAACAAACCAAACAGCAGATGGGCCCCATTTACTTTCATAGTATTTTTTCCCCCCATACTATGGAATTCAGTGGGATCCATTAACTGTTTGGTTACCAACATACTTCAAAATATTTTCTTTTGTGTTCAGAAGAAGAAAGAAATTCACCCAGGTTTGTTAAAACTTGAGGGTGAGTAAATGATTTCAGAATTTTCATTTAAATGTGAACTATCCCTTTATGACATTATTTTCTCACCTTTGTTTTTTTCCTATACCTACTGTATGCTTTTGTATTTTTCATAGAACAAAAAGTGATAACTTTTAATGCAGCTTGTTTCCATATAACAATGGTTTTACAGTGATTATGAGTGTCAAGTTTTAAACTGGACAAAAAAATTATCTAAAAGGCACGACTCACGTTATCAATGGCTAGACATAGTTATTAACTGATAACACAAATCACACAAATCTATCATATGGCTTAAGAAGACTTAAAGGTGCACTATGTAATATTTTCTGTCCGCTAGAGGTCGCTAGAGGCTTGATGACGCCAAGTTTTAGCGCGGAATCTTGGGACATGTGGTCTTCACCTCAGCGGCTGGTGGAAAATAATTGGGATAGGACTCGGGAAGAAATCATGTTCATGGATGTGATTATTAAGGTTACTGTAGTATGAAGCAGCTTTTCCAGTCATGAGTATGAGGTAACGCAGCTCTGTTTATCATATTAGATACATTTGAGAGTGTTGAAAATGATGTTATAACGTTACTCTGTGCGTTCGCTCGGTGGCTGCTATGAGATACTTGTTTGAGACACACTGCAGTAAGATAGATCGATTTTAGAATATCATATTAAATGCTGGATGGCTTGTGTCTATAAATGGCATGCAATTAATTTTAAAATGTATTGTATGATTGAGAAAATTATGTATCACTGTTACTAAAAATAAAGCTGCATCTGATTATGCTATGTTAGCTACTTCACAAAATAGTGTTTTTCTCTGAGGCATGGTAAAGCAAGGTACTCGCAAGAAATCAAGAAAATTAGATTTAAACAATAAGACTAAACGTGTTGAGCTATATAACAACAATTAGATTTCTGTCTATAAACGTAACCAAACAGTTGTTCCCTTGCCTATTAAAACATGTAAATATTAAAGCGTCTTTGGTGTTTCCATGGTTTCTACAAAATAAAACCGGAAACCGAGGGTAACGTGGGTATGACGCAATTGAGAGGCGACTCCTCACACGTCCCGGAGCCTTGGTTAAAACTGCAATTTTCTCCCGATTTACAAATAGTTGCAAACATTTGGGATGTTGTAAGTACTCAAGTGAACAAAATATATAACACTGGCATAGTGGTTTTTGGATATTTTACTGCAAAATTCTTATATATTGCACCTTTAATATGACGCAAGTTCTATGTTTTAGGTCCTTATTGGACTTTGACAGACATGGTCACTTCTATTTTGTTTAACAGTAATTCTCATTTTCGTGTCCCATAGACAAAATAACAACTGGGAAACATTCCAAACGGGTTTGGAACACCATGAGGGTGAGTAAATAATGACAAGATTTCCTCTATGGGGCCTCACCACTGAATCATGTGGGCATGCTGGCTCTAAAGTGGTAAAAAAAAATATGTTGAAACCAGTTATATTCACTAATGGTGCCACTGATGACTCAGATGCACTGAGCTTGAGTCATCAGATCCTCATGAGTTTAAGCCCAGATGCTGAGCTACATCATTCTGACAGCATTCTGGGAAATGTAGTTCCAGACATGGGGGTGACTAAAAGGCTCATGCGAAGTGCCTTCAGAAAATGTTAAAGATGACGGTGGGTTGCAAAGGTTGCATTCCTATGTGACTATGTTAAAACAACACCAGGCTCGGGGAATACACAAGACAGAGAGGATGGTGGGAAAATCAAGATACTGAAGTAATTTCAACTTGAAGCATTTGGAAATATAAGTTTAAACTTGCTGAAACCATTTCATAGTTCCAGTTTCCGCTGGCCTACTTGTTAGCTTTTAATCAGTGTTTTAAATTAAAACCATGATGTTCCTCAGGCAGTTGGATCGGAAAATCAATTTAAGCAATTCATTTCAGGTGCTTTTTATAGCTATTTCCTCTCACAGGTGTCAGAGTTTGACTGAGTACAGTCACTAATTACTGCTCAATGTAGCATATGCAGATGAGAGGGCAACTTATTTTGCATGTATGTGTGTGCGAGAGAGAAAGAGAGACGTTATAGTTGAAACATTTCTAAGCGCTAAACCGATTACATATCTGTTTTAATAAAGTCGCAGCCTCTTGACAGTGATAGACACTGCCTGGGTTTTGATGGAATTTAAATTGACATTTCCTCGTTGAATATTCAGCATGAAAAATGCACCGCCGTCTGTTCTGAGATGCCGAACAAAACCGGCGCGCTGTTCTTTTGTTGCAGCGTTGAGCGATATTCATGACAAGACAATTCCAAACCTTGAGGAATGGAGAGTGTTATCTGATTCATTTACAAAACATCGTTTTCTCTGAATGCTTGAGGATTCAGCAAGAAAAATCCAATGAGGGTGCCCAGATATAAGACCTTATGAAAGGTTATGTCTAATTTTATTTTGCACACATTATCTATAAGCCATTCCCTCAAATCTTCATTTTCTCACCCCCTCTCACAGGTATTCCCCTTCCTGGTGATCCCAGGCACACAGACGGGATCGTTCAGAGCTCACATCCCGGCCCTAGCCTTTCTGCCTGGGATCTGAACTCACCCTATAGCTCCGGCCTCTTGCTTGCAGCTGAGCAGTGGCTGGGGGTGCGGCAGTGGAGTGGCTCCCTTCCACGGCTGCAGGGGGACCCTGTAGGTGAAACACCTACTGAGGGTAAGTTTCAGAGCTCTTAGGGAATATAACACAACAGCAGAAAAGGAACCACTTCCCCCCAGAACCCCAATCCCACTGCCCCCTAAAATCACCAAATTTTAACACTTAAAGTAATAATCATATTGATTTTATATGTTTTTATACTCCCAGTACAGCATATTTTGCTCTTGTGTAAAGTGGCCACAAAATGTATTTGGACACTTTCATTGCATTAGTTACAAATGATTCAGCCAAGTGGTATATCTGTAAACAAATTATGTTTTTGTATTAAATTATGTTAATTTTTATAATTAAAGGATTAGTTCACTTTAGAATTAAAATTTCCTGATAATTTACTCACCCCCATGTCATCTAAGATGTTTATGTCTTTCTTTCTTCAGTCGAAAAGAAATTAAGGTTTTTTTCTCCATATAGTGGACTTCAACGGTTACCAACGGGTTGATGGTCCAAATTGCAGTTTCAGTTCAGCTTCAAAGGGCTCTACAAGATCCCAGCAGAGGAATAAGGGTCTTATCTAGTGGAACAATCAGTCATTTTCTAAAAAAATTCAAATGTTATACTTTTTAACCACAAATCCAGCATTAGCGTCAGTTCTGGAAGGTCACGTAAGTCAAGCTCGCATCAGCTGACTCCCAGGTGACTCACGTCTACCTATAGGAATACGACACCAGCATCCATATATAAGCTCCTCAGTATTATCAGCAGCTATTGCATTTCTCAGGAGCTAATTACCCTCCTCCATCCCCAGCTCCTCCTCTCTTCAGTCAGGATTGGCCTTATGATTCCCCTGAATCAAACTAATTCTTGAAATATGTGAACATGTTAAATTATTGACATTAATTATATCTGCATATGTTGGTTCTGTTCTGTTTACCCTAAGGGTGGTTATTGCTGCTCTCCCGGCTCTAATCCATGCTAGGCTGCATTGATGCGCAGGGAGTTCTTGCCCAGAACAGAACCATACCGCCAATACAAACTCTATGCAATTATCAACCATATTTGACGATAGTGGTCCTGACAGAAATGCTCGTCTTGCACTTGCTCTGCAATGCGGCACGCATTTCGTAATCACATTGGAAAGTCATGACGTAGGTGTAAGTACCAAGCATGTGTTTACAAAGCGACAATGCAAAGACTAAGTCAAACGGCCTTTGCAAAAAAGGTAAAACAATGATGTCAGACGGTTTTGAAGTTGGAGGAGAAAATGAGATTTTCGCCTACTGCTGTACTTCCGCCTACGTCATGCTTGACCTTTCCAACATGATTACGTAATACAAGGAACATTGCAGAGCTAGTGCAAGACGAGCATTTGTTGTTTAAAAAGTATATAATTTTTTTTTTTTTAGAAAGTGACTGATCGTTTCCTAGATAAGACACTTATTCCTCATCTGGGATAATGTAGAGCCCTTTGAAGCTGCAATGAAACTGCAGTTTTGACCTTCAACCCATTTTGTAACTGTTGAAGTCCACTACATGGAGAAAACTCTTGGAATGTTTTCCTCAAAAACCTTAATTTATTTTCTACTGAAGAAAGAAAGACAAACATCTTCGATGACACAGGGTTGAGTAAATTATCAAGAAATTTTAATTCTGAATTGAACTAATCCTTTAAATACAGTTTTTATTGTTGTAATGTCTCCTATGTTCACCAAGGCTGCATTCATTTAATCAAAATACAGTAAAACAGTTGCATTTTATAAAGTTATTTTAATATATTTTTAAATGTAATTTATTTTAGAAGTCATTACTCCAGTCTTCAGTCACATGATCCTTTAGAAATCATTTTAATATGCTGATTTGGTGCTCAAGAGCATTTCTTATTATTATCAATATTGAAAACAGATTGTGCTACTTAATATTTTGTGAAAACGATACATTTTTCTTTGATGAATCATAAAGTTCTAAAGAACAGCATTTGATCAAGATGGAGTTCTAAAGAACAGCATCTCTTATCAAGATGGCGCCGCTGAGTCCGGTCGCCGTCCAGGTCGCTCCGCTTAGATTGTGTTTTTATTTACTTTTTTACCTACTTTTGCTTTCTCTTTTTACACACATAACCTCTGCACTGATCACTTACGACAAAAGAACACTTTTGGACATTGGACACCGCTTCACTAACCTGTTTCAGGACACTTTATCCCTCAACCCATCGTGGTCATCTGAGANATAGAAATCTTCATTACAAATGAAGACTTCAGATGCAAAAGCCTCTAAGTGTTGTGTGAAATTTTGTGCATTTTTATCAAGCTCGTATGTTTAGGTTCAGTAATTTCACTTTAATGGCAATTAATAGGTCATTTTCATTGCCATTAAAGTGAAATAACTGAACATAAACATACAAGCTTGATAAAAATGCTCATTTTAGAAGAAAATTTCAGACGGCACTTAGAGGCTTTTGCATCTGAAGTCTTCAAATGTCTTTACTGTAACTTTTGATCAATTGAATGTATTCTAAAAGTAAAAATCTCACTGACCCCATATTTTTCAAAGATAATGTATGTATGCATATGCTATATTTTTTCTTGTTTGTGTGTATTTTTTACATTTAATTGTTTTCTCTTTAAAATGATCTAATCCAATGATATACAACTTTAGGTGTTGCATAAATACTTTTTGGAGCCACTGTATCTTGCACTTTGTATTGCAAACTTGTGTTTTTATATAATATAAAAATCTTACATTTTCATATGATCTAAATGAGCTGGTTTGGCTTCCTAATACTCCCTTCATCCTTCACAGCACAGAGAGAAAAGGTGCGAGAAGAGCGCAGTGAAGTAATTGGCCGTTATACTTTATTCTCTCAGGGATTTGATTGACAGAATTATATGAACATGCTCTTCCTGAACATTCACTGGAACATTGTAAAAATCAAGACATGTTTTAGAAATTATGTGATCAACTTTGCTGTGTTGGTATAAATCCTGTAGGTCTTTCAGTCACCCTCAGCCTGAGAAAAGTGACATTTAATAAGCCGCAAAACTGTCCGGGTCAAGCTGGGTTACGTATGGTTCAGCGTGAATCGCTTTGATGATGCACTTTGATTCTTTCATTTCGAAATCCGTCGCTCAGCTGTCATTTGCAGTGATTAGTAACAACAAAAAGCTCTGCTGACTGATTGCTCTGCCTTATTCTACAGTGAAAAGCCTTCTCTGTGTGTGTAAGATTCATATCTCTGTGGGGCTCCTCCCACTCCTGCCGAGCCAAGTAAATACAGTCCTCGCCAAAGAACGGCTGAGGAAATGCCAATGTGGCCCACACCAAAGGTTACCCTGTCGGCTTCTCTTAATTGGATCAGCTATCAAGAGCCGTGATGCCCTTTGATTCCCATTCACAGCTGGACTTCAGTAGTTGCTTTTAATTCAAAGAGATCTCACTGGACGCTATTGAACGATGATGCCTCGTTTGCTTAATGCGCAACTCAAATTCAGAGCAGAAACTGATCAAAAACGGATTTCTGCTGGTTATGAATTGCTTCTCATTGTTTATGGGGTTTCAGTCAGGATCTCTTCTGACGGGAGATAACCAGTAGAGTCAGATAAACGGTTTTAAAGGTAATAAAAGATTGTAAGCTGTCCTTCCACTCAAGGTTGGAGAGAACATGCAGGTGAGATGCTGTATTGATGGACCTAATCTTTTTATCAAACAGACTTACATGGGCAAATACATCTAGCTGAAACATGTGCTTGCATCACAAAAGGGCTAATCAGCCGCCTAACAAAGATGGATTTGATTTAGAAGTCTCAGAGACAATAATTAAAAAGAAACTGCTTGACTTTGTCACTCTTTCCCAAGTAATCTATGCCATTTAAGTTTCTTGTTAGCCACAGAAATATTCCTTAGATGTTGGTGCTTAAATTAAGTGCTCTAACTTTTATAGATTTTGATTTGATTGTCAGTTGGATTTCAAAACCTTTGAAAAAAATTAAAAACGCAGTCTTTGTTTATAGAGAAACAGGCCAAGGTACTGTTTGTGAACTGAATTTAGCTTGACACCTCAAAGAAAACACTATGTATTGCAATAAAATTTTGTCAAAAGCTGGCCAGCCCCATGTTGCCCCACAGAACTGGTGAGTGATAATAAATCAGATGTTGCCGGATGGGAAATTCATCACCCAGTGTGAAACTCTGAATTACATAGACCTTCCACCCCACTGTAATCCTGATATTAAACATTGTTCTGGTTTTTATCTACTAGTAATATAGTCTAAGATAATAATCTTTGCAATACATTAAATGTCGAGAGACAGGTTGCCTAAAAAGGCCTGAATTTACATTATCTTAAGATTAAGCTCAATGAATCAGATGTAAGCATGAGATGAATGCTAATGATATCTTGTTCTCTGGAGAGAGAAGATTCAAGATACATGCAGTGCAAATCCATGAAAAAGATCCAAAGCATCACAATTAAGATTAAACGCATAATTACCAATGTGGCCAGTGAAGAATAAATGATCAGAAACATCAAAGAACATTTCTTATGTTCTCTCTGTTCTTTCTCCTTAATATATGATGTTTATCATAAAATATCATTTTGGAAATAGGATTTTGCTCAGTGTCATTGATCAATACAAAAAAAATTATAATTTTAGTATGAAATGTTATTAAATTATTTATAAATGTTAAATAATCAAATTAATGTATTAAAATTAATGTTAAACATAAAAATTACTGAGAATCAAAAATGCTGCAGAAGGGTACAGAGTTTAGAGTCTCAAGATTGATTAAATCCATAAATGTTGCTAACATGTGCTGGAAACTCTAATCTAAGAGAGGTGCACTTGCGAGGTGGAGTCCAAATACTAATTTTGTGTCTGATGATTTATTGCTTTGCCCTTTGTTGATATCTAAAACTTTTATTTGAGTTTTGCAGTTGCTGAAACAGCCTATGTTAACCCTGGAAATGAGCTCTGTTGGTGAAAGTAAAAATTCTGGGCATCTGTTGTGATCTCATCAGTCGCTTTCCTGGTGTTTCCTCCAGTTTCAATTCTCTGATGTTGAATGTTACAAAAAACCCTCATTTTGTGTGGTTTAGGGAATTAATACTTCTGAGAGTCTTTCTGTTATGTGAAAATAAAATATGTACCACCGGCTATTTGCGTCAATGCAGGTAGAAATGCATCAGTCCAAGTAAACAAGGGTCCTGTTGATGTTCGTTATGATATGTTTTATATACATTATATAGCATTAGAGAAATATCTGTTATTTGCAAGTGCTTAATAGACAACTTATGCTTAATAAATGCACCAATATAAGGCAACTTCTTGTTCCTCACCAGAGCTTACAACAACATGTTAGGTCTGATAAAGCAGTCATGAAAGCTACACTGTAAAACTCAATAAGTTCAGAATACTCAAAAGAAAACTAACTCATTTTTTTAAGTTTGTAGAACTTAAAATTTTTGTGACAATTGGGGCGAGGCCGAGAGCCGTGGAAGCATCACGTCACCAGCATCCCTTCGCTCCCACAGTTCTCAGCCTCGTTCAGCTTATCATAATATTAATTACATACAGTTAATTTACATAAACATGACATTCAGATCTTGGTTAAATGTTAGCAAATAACACATGCCATTATAACTATCAAAGAAACAACATACTGTAAGTGGTCTTAAAAGTTTTGCAGCCCATCCTCAACCTAACCACAGGCTCTACTCTTCACCACAATGGTAACCCTACAAAACTAACCCCCTGTAAATCCCAACATAACACAACATTAAATGTCTACCTAAGTTAATCTTGTGCAAAAACACACAAAATAACAATTAATTTCAACATTTATTTATACAGTCTGACGCAAAGCAGGCTGGGAATTAGAAATCTGCTGCAACTCAACTCAACTCAATCATATTACAGGGTTAGTTCACCCAAAAATTAAAATTGTCATTTATTACTCACCCTCATGTCGTTCTACACCCGTAAGACCTTCATTCATCTTCGGAACACAAATTAAGATATTTTTAATGAAATCTGACGGCTCAGTGAGGCCTCTATTGCCAGCAATGTCACCGAACCTCTCAAGATCCAGAAAGGTTCTCAAAACATATTTAAATCAGTTCATGTGAGTTCAGTGGTTCTACCTTAATATTATAAAGTGATGAGAATACTTTTTGTGCGCCAAAAAACAAAATAACGATTCTTCGAAGCTTTACAAATCTTTTGTTTCAAATCAGTTGTTCGGAGCGCCAAAGTCACGTGATTTCCGCAGTTTGATGAATGTATCTTCATCAAACTTCATGCATGTATCTTCCTGTCAGGAAGCTGAACTCGCTCCCGAACTTGCCCCCCCATCCCTTTTCTGCCCCAGGCACCACTGAACTATGAACCCCCATGATCTTGTATAGTTATATCTTACATCTTATATTTTATATTGATCTAGATTCTTAAGCTCTACTGTTAGTGTTATCTGTATGCACCGGGGGTCTGAGAGTAACGCAATTTCGATTCTCTGTATGTATGTACTGTACATGTGGAAGAATTGACAATAAAGCAGACTTGACTTGATACGCGATCCGAATCACTGATTCGAAACAAAAGATTTGTAAAGCTTCATGAAGCAGTGTTTTGAAATCGGCCATCACTAGATATTGTTGAAAAGTCATTATTTTGTTTTTTTTGGCGCACAAAAGTATTCTCATCACTTTATAATATTAAGGTAGAACCACTGAACTCACATTAACTGTTTTAAATATGTTTTACGAGTTCACACTTACAAATAATCAGATAGTAAATAGTATGCGTAGTAGTATGCGTATTTGGCGTGCTGTCCGAGGAGAGGGCTCCGAGCTCGGTATTTTGGCCCGAACCCAGAGTACTCCCCCCGTATTCTGGTTAGGAAAGTAACCAGGCAAGTGTGAGGAGACGGGGTGGTGGAGGGATGCTGAAAAACTGTCGAGGAATATGGGTGAGTCGACTGTGTCTATATATATGCTTTCACTCATGCTGATTGGGTAGATATGTTGATTACTAATTGCTAACAGCTGTCTGAAATGACGTGATGATTAATCAGATTATTTGAACGTTGCTCCTCCCGAATTTTGTTAATAAAACATCATTTTGAGTACCTTTCTGGATCTTGAGAGGTTCGGTGACATTGCTGGCAATAGAGGCCTCACTGAGCCATCTGATTTCATCAAAAATATCTTAACTTGTGTTCCGAAGATGAACGAAGGTCTTACGGGAGTAGAACGACATGAGGGTGAGTAATACATTTTTAGGTGAACTAACCCTTTAAGTTCAGCGTATTACAATGAAATTTTGAGTTCACGCAACTTTCAATATTATTTGAGTGAAACAAACTCATTTCTTTTAACTAATTTCACTGTTCGGTTTTCCAGTAAATGCCTAATGTATTTGTCAGTTCTATGTCTTCTGAGTCTCAAGTTGGCAGAATGGTTCATCATGCAGCACAACACTCATGTATCTGTGTACGGCTGATGGGTCTTTTTAAGAATGCTTCCGTGCTTTGTGGCATGATTGATTGGTTTGCTTTCTTCCTCTGATCAATATAAATAACTTGAATCTAAAGTCAAGAGAAAATGCAAAGCAAATGGATTACTTTGTCAAGTGGATTGTTTCTGTGGCACAGTTCTAATCAAATTACAGTTGATAGTGATGGATAGGGCTTATGATGAGCTGGAGTAAAACAAGCACAAAACTATCCCATACTGCACTCATGCACAGACCCACCCACACAAACTAATATACTGTATTTGAGGATATAGTGGTGTGTGATAATGTATATGTATTCTTGAAACCTACATCAAGCAAGATTCACTCTGTCTTACGATTTTGACATAGGAGGCAAGAGTTTGAAAGATATTGTCATGCTGAGCCAGACTAGTGAAACTTGCAGACTTGATCAATTCAATCTCTGTAAAGTACAATCCACCCACAATTCAAGAAAAATGGAAAGCCTTTTCCATTTAGACCTTTTAGAAACAAATCCCTCCACTATACATGGTTGAAGTTTCAGCTGGAGTGCAAGACGCACATAATAATTAATGCAGAGGCGCGTGGGTTAAACAATGCAATGCTAAATTCATAAAATAACCTCATATTCTTGCAATACTTATTCAGGTAATTAGGAGGCAGCGTGATCCTACCTTGAACTCCTCCAGGATTTTATAAGTCTTCCCTTTGTATTCACAGAAGTTTTTGACCTCCTTGCATTCGGGGCAACACCCGTTGTGTTCCACCTTGGTGCACTTGGGGTGTATTTTAGGGCACTCGGGTTGGTCACAGACAGGTCCGTCCTCCGTGCACACGCACGGGCAGTTCGAGTGGCCCGGGAAGAAACGTTCCCCGAGCTTGTACACGAAGCCACTGTCATCCACGCAGCCTTTCCCTCGGTAGTCATCGAAAATGATGTCATTGTTGGCAGTTCTCTCGGCCTCGTCCGCGGCGGGATAGTCCTCAGGGCCGACAGAAGCCGGCGAGACAGCGGCGTTCACGGCGAGCAGCACGACGCAAATCGCCGGGAGAATAGGGCCCATCCTTTGCCGCGGCAGTCTTGACGCATTCAAGGAGAGTGTCTCAGGTTCCTTAAGTTGTAAGTCTCCATGCTGCAAATATGACACTGAAAGAAATGTAAACAACCCGTAGCTTGATAACTGGACATGCGTTAATGATCATATGATACAGTTTACTGAGGAAAGTAACATCGTATTGGGATGAATGGGGAGTTTTGTAACAAAGTTTTAATGGCACTATGTGTTTCAACCCGTATTTATCTGCTACAAAGTACTTTTGGAAATATATGACTTAAAGCTAAACTGTATAAATTAGTGTCAGGTACATGGAGTGCTGTTATATTAATATGAGTTGTAACACCAATTTAATTTTTTTTGGTGTGAATTTGTTGTGGTAGTCAAATTTATTTACAAATATATTGGTTCCAGACAGAAGAACATTGGGAAGTGTTACAACCCTCCCCATCTTGTCACGAAGTAAACATGTAGATATCAGAAAAGACATGTTTTATATCAAATTAAATAAATTCTGATTTGCAAATCAAATTATAAACTAGACATAAAACTATTCTGAAGAAAGTGAAATTTCTTGTCCTGTAATGTGGGCCATGTACGTTAGTGATTTCACTCCTGTCGCTCATTTCTAATTGGTTAAACTGACGGTGTTACAACTCACCTAGTGTTACAGCACTCCCCGTTCTCCCATACTGGTTAATCTCTGGTAAAGATCTGTCATTTGTTCCCACACAGAATGTACTATCAGCCGAAGACACCCATAGATGGATAAAGAGTCAGCTCACATAAACGAGGTGTGTTTTCCTCCTACATGCTGTCTGTGAGTACGCTGAGGTGGTGAAGATCAAAAAAATAAAACGTGTGTACGAGAAAATAGACCCCGAAGAACAAAGTAAATCAACACAAACAAAGCCTCAGATAATCACACGTATCATAGACATTGCTCAACAAAGTTAGCCAGGATGTCTGTTTCTCAGGGACAACAGGTAGCTCCCCAGCTTCTTATTCCTCATAGCATTTCAAATAGGTGTGCATTGACCATGTCCGTACATTTCTACGCTCTGAATTTCATCTGCTTCAAGAGCCCTGAAGAAACGACACGGTTTCTGTGTCATTAACGAGTGCGTAATGGGCTTCGGTCCAAATGCTTCTTCACTCGTGAAAGCACGAGAAATTAACCATAAAACGGAACAGTAGTGTGAGATTCTGCACTTAGAAAAGCACAGAAGCTGCCAGAGGAAAGCACTTCAAAGGAAGAGTTTCCTTTTTACACTGAAAGATAGACTAGCATTGACAATATGTCTAGTCTATAATAAAATGACTGCCTGAATGCTGAATGCTTCTGTGCAGAGACTGTTTGCCTTGCATGTGGAGAAAAATGCATTTTAAGTAAGTAGTATGATTATTATGGCTATGTTTATTGTTAGTTAATTATTGCATTGAAGTATTGCAATAAACACGAATAGACCTTTTACCAAGTGGCTTGACTATAGACTTACCGCGTTGAAATGTCTGGTTCCACTTTGTAATCAAACGAGCAAGTGCACCTTCGGGATGATAAAACCAAAAAACATCATTCCAATTCGAGTTGGTGCAAAAAAAATGTGCTTACTCCAAGAGAACTGATAATCCGAGGGTCTTTACTATTTACAAATGAAAGCTGATCATGCCCATTTCAGAAATGACATATCCAGAAACGTTATTATCCTTCCCCGATCATTAAGTCACAATATGGAAAAGGAAGAAAAAAAGATCCAAAACATCTGTACAAATGTACTTCCTTCTCGTGATCATCTAGTCATCCGCGGCATTTAAATCAACTCCCAAATACTGCAGGTGGAACAGTATAACGCCATTTGGTCTTCGGCACCTCCGCCGAGAAAACAATTTGATGTCAAGTTAATAAACGAGAATAGATTCGATAGCATTACGTTTCCCCAGAGCGAAAGTAAGTTTATCTACATTGGAGATGCTCGCGCCGCCAGAGCAGACAGAAAAGCATCGTCTGAGACAGCGCTACGAAGTTGAGTGCGGAGAGGGATGAGAACAGAGGAGCGTTTCATCTTCAATAGGTCGCCTCAGTGAATTCAGCTCCGCGGACAGCGCCGGATCCACAGTTCAGCACCGCGGACAGCGCGCGATTCTGCACTGCTCGTGCTCCAGTCTTCTCCTTGCTTCTCTAATCATAAAGCATGATTTTGTGAAACGTGCAACAGGGCAGTCTCTCTGGACCTTTGGACATTTTTGCTACTCTTCTCAGCGTTTTTATTCGTAAATAAAAAGAAGTCATTAAATCGAGTTTGGTCATTAACAGTGAATCTTAGCAACACTTGAAGATTTTATTGCATACGCTGATTATTGTAAACTGAATTCACAGAAATATGCAAAATTGTTGTGCAGAAGGTAACCCATAGGGGCCACTGCATTACTGTATTTGATAGTGAGCTGAAGGTGGCCAAAGCAGGCATTATTATTAGTGCAGTTTGTGAACGTGTGTGAAGCTGACTTTTACTGTGCTAGACATTTTTCATAATACATCAACTCAAATGCATGAACTTGAATAAATTCATTTATTTCTTTAGTGTGTGTGTGTGTTGTTTTTATTGTTTTCTACCAGAATATATATATATAAATATATATATAGTTTTCCAAGGTTATGTGTCACCATCATAACTCCAATGTATTAAAATTATGGATAATTGTACATCTTGCCAAGGACAAGTAAGTGTCTTTTCACTTTTTTATTTACTTTAGCTTATATTTGAATTTTGTCAGTAGGGGGCGATCTCAAAATGCCATCCCTGTTACCATGACAGTAAATGACTGATAATTGAAAACTCTCTTTGTCTCTTTGTAATAAACACCTTGTAGTGCCATGATCTTCCACAGGTAGCTAAGTGAACTATTAAACGTTCAACATTTTTTTAAAAGGCATAGCTATATATATATATACATACACCGATCAGACATAACATTATGAGCACTGACAGGTGAAGTGAATAACACTGATTATCTCTTCATCGCGGCACCTGTTAGTGGGTGGGATATATAAGGCAGAAAGTGAACATTTTGTCTTCAAAGTTTGATGTGTTAGAAGCAGGAAAAATGGGCAAGCGTAAGGATTTGAGCGAGTTTGACAAGGGCCAAATTGTGATGGCTAGACGACTGGGTCAGAGCATCTCCAAAACTGCAGCTCTTGTGGGGTGTTCTCAGTCTGCAGTGGTCAGTATCTATCAAAAGTGGTCCAAGGAAGGAACAGTGGTGAACTGGTGACAGGGTCATGGTCAGCCAAGGCTCATTGATGCACGTGGGGAGTGAAGGCTGGCCCGTGTGGTCCTATCCAACAGACGAGCTACTGTAGCTCAATTGCTCAAGAAGTTAATGCTGGTTCTGATAGAAAGTTGTCAGAACACACAGTGCATTGTGCCAGTCAGGGTGCCCATGCTGAGCCCTGTCCACCGCCGAAAGCGCCAACAGTGGGCACGTGAGCATCAGAACTGGACCATGGAGCAATTAAAGAAGGTGCCTGGTCTGATGAATCACGTTTTCTTTTACATCATGTGGATGGCTGGGTGCGTCGCTTACCTGGGGAACACATGGCACCAGGTAAGCCTTCAGTGTGATGCTTTTGGGCAATNAGTGCATTGCAGTTTGTTGCGTATGGGGCTGTATAGCTGCAGACCAGTCAGGGTGCCCATGCTGACCCCTGTCCACCGCCGAAAGCGCCAACAGTGGGCACGTGAGCATCAGAACTGGACCATGGAGCAATTAAAGAAGGTGCCTGGTCTGATGAATCACGTTTTCTTTTACATCATGTGGATGGCTGGGTGCGTCGCTTACCTGGGGAACACATGGCACCAGGATGCACTATGGGAAGAAGGCAAGCCTTCAGTGTGATGCTTTTGGGCAATGTTCTGCTGGGAAACCTTGGGTCCTGCCATCCATGTGGTTGTTACTTTGACACATACCACCTACCTAAACAATTGTTGCAGACCATGTACGCCCTTTAATTGGAAACAGTATTCCCTGGTGGCTGTGGTCTCTTTCAGCAGGATAATGCGCCCTGCCACAAAGCAAACCTGGTTCAGGAACGATTTGAGGAGCACAACAACGAGTTCAAGTCCGATCCATGGAGGCCCTACCTCACCTTTAGCTTGAAATGGCATAATGCAATTTATTAACATTTAAAGACATTCTTTGTCTGACAGAATGTTTAAAGTCTAGAAAATACTTAAAAATTACATTTTCATAAATGGAAGAGACACCCATTTTGTTGAATTAATTGCAGTTGCATGCATTATACAAATGAATTTAAAACACAAAACTGCATAATACAAGCTCTCTACTTCAGTTTGCTTGTTTTTTAAATATTCTCACTGTGTCTCATTATATTAATGGTCTCCAGGACCAAAACAATTATAGCTTCTGCATTATTATTGTTCTCATGGTAACACAGCAATGAAGGTTCTGCAGAAATTACAAAATTAGTAGTTCATCCTCAAATGGTGACACTGGCAGCTGTTATTGAATAATCACACTCCGTTTATGTTTTCCTCTGACACTGAAAGTGCTAAGCACCCAAGTTCTGCAGTTAAATTCGGTCTGTTGCAAAGCACTCCTGTGGGTCTACTCAATCACCTAATTTTCCTCATGAATGGAACATTCAATATAATGTCCAAGGCCCATAAAAGGGGCCCAAACAAAACAAACAATAACATGGCAGAATTAGCTATCGACATAGCCATAGCAATTGACAAAACAATACCAGTGTGTTATGTAACATCTTGAAGAGCACGTTGATCAACAGGTGAATGTGGTGAGGTTGTGTTCTGTGGGTTTCACCCTTGAATACAAACATCTTCTAAACCCGCTGATGCCAAGCCACCTTAGATACATGCTGTTCACATAGCAGAGCAAATCAATTGAAGGGTATCTAAAAGCAAGGACAGATGCTTTGCTTTTAACTGTGAAATGTCAGCTTTATGTTATCTGCCCCTGAAGATACATTAGGCCTGTTTCAGGGGCGTATGTATGGGCATCTCTTAGAGTCTTCATCCCAGTGTGACTCCAGTCGAATAAGCATACCTCAGGGGGAGATGGAGTCTAGTGTGCCTTTGGCTTAACCTTCACTCTCTCTTCCTTTGCTAAATCTCTCGTTGGAGAATATACATGTCGGCTACACTGATGTGCTAATGAATAAAGGGAAATACTTTATCCATATCTAAATATGAAATGTGCAATATGGAAATCATCAGTCAAAGCCGGTGAATGAATTTTTTGTCGTGAAGCTTATGCCTCCTCCCTATCATGAACTTGCTCTGCGTGTTTCAGCTGCCGCTATCTTTCACATGAGCACTGGAGCTCTCAGCGGATCCGTCACATCACGTAAGAATCAAGCGTGTCTGACCGCGAGTGATGACATCACCGGCCGGTAATTGGGGCATGTTTTCTCACTTTCTCGTTCGGAGGGTGTCATCCTCTGTAAACGATCCCACCCTAATTGGCCTCGGCCCTCCTGACTTATGAAGGGTTCACAGACGGGGTCAGATTAGGTTCGTAACTCTCATTACAGAAATCATAACACCAGCGTATGAGCTCTTATTAAACAGTCTCTCAGGAGCCGTTGAGATATTATGTGATTCTAATACAACTGATGTTTGTGAAACCAAGTGTAAGAATCCAATGTCGTCAAGCTTCAATGGTGAAAAAAAAAGAAACCAGGTTTTCACAATTCCACTGTCAGCGCAGAGGCTGTTTGAGTTCATAGTTTATTAAAGAGCAGATTCATTGCAATTTACGAAGGAAATATCTCCTGGCCAGAGCTTTTGCATGCCATACAGTCTCTATGAACTTGATCATTGCTAGTGAAAAACTATGTGGTGAACAATCAAACTTAAAGGGACAGTTCATCCAAAACAATAACGTCAATTATGCTTTTTTTGTAAGTTGAATGCGGAAGGTGGTCTTGCAGAAGCTAGAGATTTTACTTTATAACTGGTTAAACATGGATTTTTTTCTTACACAAACGCATCGCTTCGCTTCAGAAGGTCTTTATTAACCCCCCGTAGCAGTGTGGAGTACACGTTTATGATGGATGGATGCACTTTCTTCAGCTTCATACTCGTTGGCCCTGTTCACTGCCATTATAAAGCTTGGATGCGTCAGGATATTTATTAATATAACTCCGATTGTGTTCATCAGAAAGAAGAAAGTCATATACACCTAGGATGGCTTAAGGGTGAGTAAAGCTTGGGGTAATTTTCATTTTAAAGTGATCTAATCCTTTAAGTATGTGTGTCACACTATTTACTGTTACCTTAATTAGCGTGATATTTAGCTGATCCTAAATACATGACAAAATGCATTTGAATGGCCATAGTTTCTCCATGTCCATTGCATCCCACTAACTCGATTTTGGTAGGGGATATCACACTTTCTGACTGTTTTTCCTGAGATCTCGCCCAGACACAAAGGTCAGTCAGACTCCCCAATTAAGGATGGGAGAGGGGTGACAGACTAAAGGACTGCGACTGACATTTCACTCCAATTCCCTGTCATGTACTGCAGTGCCCTATTTTGGCGGCAAATCAATGTGAGGCCCGCAGAAAAAAGAAATAAGGCATAGTGAGCGAACATAAACAATTGTAAAAGTCTGAATAGGATGAAAATAATGGAGCAACATCTTTTCTGGCCTTAGAGTAACAAAAGGTTTAGAAACGAGAACGGGAACAATAGGAACTTTTATTGTAATTTTGCCAATTTTTCTGTAGTTCTCCCACCATAAAACTGACATCACAGCCAAACCACTAGCTGCTATGACACCGACTGATCCATTAGCTCTGCAACTATTTCTGAATGATCCATTAGCTTTGCTTCCAAGCCCTAGAAAATGAGGAATTACTATATTCACAGAACAACAAACACTTAAAACATAAAGGTTTCATCCATTAGGGTGTTTTCAAATTCAACTTTCATGTGTATATCTGAGAATCAGGAGAGTTTAGACTCTCCTCTTGTTTGCTGTCCTCAGAGTGCTAAACAGAGACTATTTGGGTCTGATCAAATCGTTGGTAAAAGCATCAGGAAGCATCCACAGAAACCATTCAGATTCAATTAGCTAATGGAGGAGCAGCGTATTTCCTAAAGCCCTTTTTGCCTTGGCAATGCATTTCAGTGAGGACTTCAACATCATTATAATGGTTTAGCCATTAGGGCTCCATTAATAGACTTCTCACAACTTCTCAGCATTATATTTGGTTAAGGCAGTTCATAGTTCCACAATATAAATATCACAGCAGGACATGCCCGGGGACAAGGCTACCTCAAAAATAACTATGCATTATCTCATTTGTGTGTATACACTGTATGTGTGTGTGTGTATATATATATATATATATATATATATATATAT
>RJVU01020258.1:2465282-2507114 GCA_003731715.1 Anabarilius grahami
GCATATCTAGGATGCTCAAATTGTCGATAGAAGAATATGGCCTCTCCAAAAATGCCACAGTCCTGTGTCTCCCTTCTGTAGCAAATCCAATCCTGCATCATAGGTGTGGACTCCCTGGAGAGGAATAAAATGAATTCATCACACTCTCCAATATTCACTGGTTTTCTGGGAGTAAAAAATTCTTTGCTTCAGTCCAAGTTCCCCTTCTGTTGACTGCTTGCTCTAGCTTTGAATACATTAATAGAAATAATAGATTATTCGCTGTAATTCACATTGTAATGTGTACAGCATTCACCATTAAACGTGCAACAAACTTGCTGAGTATACTTTAGATATTTGGCCTGATCCCAAATACGTATTTGAATAGCCATACTTTCTTTAATGATGATGATTTTTTCTTATATAAGTTTTATGATAAATCAAATGTAAAAAAGTATTTTATATACATATTTTATAATAATAGTTTTAATCTGTGGACGCATGTTAGATGAGGCTGACCGCATAAAGATGCCCCTCGTTACTAAACTGACCAATCAGAATGGATATTCAAATGACGCAACATCATTTGCTTCAGTCCAAAATCTAGCTGCCTTTTTCTGCATGAAAAAACACTTTTAGAGGTAACTATTTAAGCCAATCAATTTTCAGCATCTCTGTGTTATCAAGCCTACTTGTGGTTAACCATAACTTTAACTTCATATCGATGAAAGCCCAATTAGTAAACGATCTTAAACCAAAGTGAAACTGAGGGTATGCACGTGACGTCACCGTCGACCGTTATGACTGCGGTTACACCCACTGAGTGGCAAAAGACTGAGTGGCAGCATTGGTTTTCAGCGTGAATGCAGCGAAAAACACACAAACACATCCAAAACGAGAAAGAGCTTTGCGACTGACTGTACAAATAGCTTTGACACAAAATCTGAGGTATATTTTTACAGACTGCTGAAAGCTACAGAAAAAATAAGCAAATAGGTTGCTGCAATTTACAGAANCTTTTTCTGCATGAAAAAACACTTTTAGAGGTAACTATTTAAGCCAATCAATTTTCAGCATCTGTGTTATCAAGCCTACTTGTGGTTAACCATAACTTTAACTTAATATCGATGAAAGACCAATTAGTAAACGATCTTAAACCAAAGTGAAACTGAGGGTATGCACGTGACGTCACCGTCGACCGTTATGACTACGGTTACGCCCACTGAGTGGCAAAAGACTGAGTGGCAGCATTGGTTTTCAGCGTGAATGCAGCGAAAAACACACAAACACATCCAAAATGAGAAAGAGCTTTGCGACTGACTGTACAAATAGCTTTGACACAAAATCTGAGGTATATTTTTACAGACTGCTGAAAGCTACAGAAAAAATAAGCAAATAGGTTGCTGCAATTTACAGAAGCAGCTGGACTCCAGGCAAAGAAACATGTTTTGCAGTTATCATTTTGTGTCAAAATGTTTGATTTTGGGGTAATCATACCCTATATATTGTATTGTTATATATTGTGTTGACAATTTATCAATTAAATATTTACCATCTTATATTCTGCATAATTGGGTGTTTTTAAATAAACACTGACAAAAATACAAGTTTTAGGGCTGGATGATATGACTATATATATATATATATATATATATAAGTGATCACTCCGATTTAGACCTACCGATATTGTATTTATATAAAGCGTTCACAGGCAGATTTGCTTTATGTATTTCCCCAGCGTCAAAATCAGGCACATATAAATGTCCGGAAACACGATTCCTGGCTGCATGTCAATATCCATGGATTAGGTTTCTTTGACATGTCATAAGGAACACTTTCGACCCCAACCTTTAGTGTAATAGTTTTTTTTTACTCGCATTTTCAAAGTTTCCCCAATTAAATCCAGTTATGCAGCAGGTTCTTTTGCCACTCAGTCCAGCTGAGGGAGCGCGTTCCGGCGGGAAAGTGACGTCTATGCATACCCTCTATTTAGGCCTATCATTAGTAAAGGAGTGGAGGATGGAGTTCATTTACGTACAGGTAAGTAGATGTTAGATGGAAAGTGGCTTTCGATCATGTAAAAATGTTTATGGTCATAGTCTGTAGGCTTTATGACATGGCCTGCGTAATAAACACTAGTGGTGATTCAATTCTGAATGAATCAGTGTTTTGAATGAATCAGTTGTAGTGAATGATTCAATTGATCACTAAACGTAAGGCAATAGTATGTTCGATTTGAAGCGGCGCTGCGTTTGCTCTGAATTACTGTGCAAGTGGAACACACATTTTTCATTTTTAACGTTTCATTGTTTTTAAAAGAATTGGTTGAATGCCTTACTCATAAAGTGTGTTACTTGTTTCGTTCCAGTGTTTTGGAAAGAATCGGTTCAATGACTCATTCATAAAAAAGACATTAATAAAGATTACTTTGAAGTAAATTTAATACAGTTTATTTTTTTCAAAATAAGAGTCATAATGTGTATCAAAGCCTACATGTGCTGTCCATTTTGATATAGACAGTATGTCACCCAGCTTTTTCTGATAGCCCCTTTTCATTCCTCAGGACACACACATGCTCTTGCAGCTTTCAGAGATGCCACTGTTGTACTGATTTGTGTGGGGCCAAATCCAATGTCTGGGCTCTGCAGGGTGTCAGAGGCTTCCTTCCGTCTTCGTGGAATCATCCCCTTGCAAAAACTGGCATTTTCCATTGGGTTAAGTAAGAATCTCTCTCTTTCTCTCTCACTTCAAAGTGTTTGCTTGGTCCCAGTGCTCAGAAGGAAACAGGTTCACTGTTAGGTAACAACCATTAAAAGAAATAACTTTTTGTATAAAACACAGAGGATTTCTGAAGAATATTCATGCTCTTTTGCATATAACATTTTATAGTGACCAAAGGGATCAAGCTACAAAAATTTAAAATAAATAAATAATAAAAAGGAGTCCATCTGACTCATGTGCTTTATTATATTTGGGAAGCCATAGAATATATTTTCTTAGGAACAGACCAAAAGGTAGGCTACAACTCTAAAATCTCATTCTCCATTCTCCATATTCAAACATGTGCTTTGCATTTGGTTATTATAGAATGGCATTTTTGACTTTGAATGTGATATTTTAGAGCTTCGGTGGAGGCAAAGTTTTGTTTAGTTTTTTTAGGTAACTTTCTTTTTGTTCCTCAAACAAAGGTAATGTATGCTTCAGGCAACTACAATATAGACTTATTTTATGATTCTTTTATGGGGTTTGTTTTGATTTTGCTGTGTGGAGTTTGTGTTCCTCCATTGTGTGTACCATTTGGGTTTGTAACTATATGAAGCTGAGTAAATAATGGCAAAATTTTTATTTTTGGGAGAACTATACTTAGGAATTGTGGTCTAAAGTGCACAGTACAATGTGTAATATGTATATATATATAAATATATATATATATGTGTATATATATATACAGTGGGTACGGAAAGTATTCAGACCCCCTTAAATTTTTCACTCTTTATTATATTGCAGCCATTTGCTAAAATCATTTAAGTTCATTTTTTTCCCTCATTAATGTACACACAGCACCCCATATTGAGAGAAAAACACAGAATTGTTGACATTTTTGCAGATTTATTAAAAAAGAAAAACTGAAATATCACATGGTCCTAAGTATTCAGACCCTTTGCTCAGTATTTAGTAGAAGCACCCTTTTGATCTAATACAGCCATGAGTCTTTTTGGGAAAGATGCAACAAGTTTTTCACACCTGGATTTGGGGATCCTCTGCCATTCCTCCTTGCAGATCCTCTCCAGTTCTGTCAGGTTGGATGGTAAACGTTGGTGGACAGCCATTTTTAGGTCTCTCCAGAGATGCTCAATTGGGTTTAAGTCAGGGCTCTCGCTGGGCCATTCAAGAACAGTCACGGAGTTGTTGTGAAGCCACTCCTTCGTTATTTTAGCTGTGTGCTTAGGGTCATTGTCTTGTTGGAAGGTAAACCTTCGGCCCAGTCTGAGGTCCTGAGCACTCTGGAGAAGGTTTTCGTCCAGGATATCCCTGTACTTGGCCGCATTCATCTTTCCCTCGATTGCAACCAGTCGTCCTGTCCCTGCAGCTGAAAAACACCCCCACAGCATGATGCTGCCACCACCATGCTTCACTGTTGGGACTGTATTGGACAGGTGATGAGCAGTGCCTGGTTTTCTCCACACATACCGCTTAGAATTAAGGCCAAAAAGTTCTATCTTGGTCTCATCAGACCAGAGAATCTTATTTCTCACCATCTTGGAGTCCTTCAGGTGTTTTTTAGCAAACTCCATGCGGGCTTTCATGTGTCTTGCACTGAGGAGAGGCTTCCGTCGGGCCACTCTGCCATAAAGCCCCGACTGGTGGAGGGCTGCAGTGATGGTTGACTTTCTACAACTTTCTCCCATCTCCCGACTGCATCTCTGGAGCTCAGCCACAGTGATCTTTGGGTTCTTCTTTACCTCTCTCACCAAGGCTCTTCTCCCCCGATAGCTCAGTTTGGCCGGACGGCCAGCTCTAGGAAGGGTTCTGGTCGTCCCAAACGTCTTCCATTTAAGGATTATGGAGGCCACTGTGCTCTTAGGAACCTTAAGTGCAGCAGAAATTTTTTTGTAACCTTGGCCAGATCTGTGCCTTGCCACAATTCTGTCTCTGAGCTCTTCAGGCAGTTCCTTTGACCTCATGATTCTCATTTGCTCTGACATGCACTGTGAGCTGTAAGGTCTTATATAGACAGGTGTGTGGCTTTCCTAATCAAGTCCAATCAGTATAATCAAACACAGCTGGACTCAAATGAAGGTGTAGAACCATCTCAAGGATGATCAGAAGAAATGCACCTGAGTTAAATATATGAGTGTCTCAGCAAAGGGTCTGAATACTTAGGACCATGTGATATTTCAGTTTTTCTTTTTTAATAAATCTGCAAAAATGTCAACAATTCTGTGTTTTTCTGTCAATATGGGGTGCTGTGTGTACATTAATGAGGAAGAAAAATGAACTTAAATGATTTTAGCAAATGGCTGCAATATAACAAAGAGTGAAAAATTTAAGGGGGTCTGAATACTTTCCGTACCCACTGTGTATATATATATATATATATATATAGACTTGTTACTGTAAATCGGTAGCGGATGATGGGATATATACATACATACATTATATGTGTCTGCTTGGGAGTGAGTGAGCGAGCAGGACAGAAAGAGATTGCACTCAATCAGTTGTATTCATAAAGCCAGTACCGAAGGTCATTTGTTATGGGTATAATGTATTCAATGTAATCAGCTCCAATTACAGGCCTCCCGGTGGATATGCACAGAAAGCCGTCTAGACCCTCCCCTGACAACAGGCCTCCTGCTGTCAGCACATTGCCTAACCTGCAAAAAAGGAGCGTTTTACTGACAGAAACCACGGGGTGCTTTACTAAATGATGCCAGGTATGGTCCTGTGTCAAAGGTCTTGTGATTCAGCACATTGACTTTAATTATCCTCTTGTTGAATGTCAATATCTTACAAATGATTGTAAAGGGGAGTGACCGATGGTTGCAATTACACTGAAGGCTTTTGCCCATCTAATCCTTATGTACAGTTGCCTGGCAAGGCCAGACTGATATATCTTCGACAAGATATATCAGTCTGGTCAGTCCGCCCTCCGTCGCGATTCGAGTCAACTCCAAACCGTACCGTGCAATCAGATTCGTTTATTTCAGTGACGCAAACAGCGTCACTCTATTGCGGCGAAAGTCCCTTCAATATCAACAAAGATTGCACACGGGAGACCCGAGAGTTTGTTCTATTCAGCCGTGAATTCAGTTTTAAATGACCAAAAACACATTAATTATTTACTTTTCGCTGTTGACTCTCTTGTCGCTTTGCTAACGTCATATCCGCCCTTCTCTGATTGGTTTACTCCGCTTCCTGTTTGCTCGGATTTGCTTTGCCCTAGAAATCGAATTGATTCAATAGCCGACCAGACTCATCCGCTGGTACAGTGGTGAGGCTGGATTTTCCAGGCAATATGTACAGTATATCATTATTTTTTTCCATCATACACATTCGTGACCAAAAAAAAAATAATTTTCCTTAAAGGGTTAGTTAACCTAAAAATAAAAATTCTGTCTTTAATTACTCACCCTCATGTCGTTCCAAACCCGTAAGACTTTTGGTTCTTGCAGAAGCTCAAATGTGCTGCGTAACTCACGAAAATGAACCTCATTGATTCTTGCGGATGCTCAAACGTGCTGCATAAAGGCCCATTCACACCAAGAATGATAACTATAAAGATAACCTTAATGATAACTATATTTGCATCCACATCAATGAACGATAACGGTCTGTTTATTCTAAGCTTACGCGCTGTGGTTTCTAAGTGGATATATGAATATAACTGTGGCGAATTTTTCTAGAACTCTGCGATTAACTTCTCCGCAGTGTCGTCTGCCATTTTAAATGTGCAAGCCCTTAAATTAGAATGGATTCTGATTGGCTGTCAGTGTTTTATCATTTGACAGCTGGAGAAAAATCCTTGGTTTTTGCGGAACAATTGGTTCTCTTGCACACGTCAAGCAAACATGCTTGAGCTTCCATTTACCACAACTGATGGGTGAGTTGATGAATGTTTATATGCGAAGAAAAGCCTAAATTTTGTTCATCATATAAAGCGATCGAGTCTATTTGGAAAAGTTAGACTAAACCACTCAATTCATATGGATTAGTTTTACAATCTCTGCATGAACTTATTGAATAGTCAAAGTGGTAGTTGCGTAGGCTGTCAATGGAGGGACAGAAAGCTCTCAGATTTCATCAAAAAGATCTTTATTTGTGTTCCGAAGATGAACGAAAGTCTTACGGGTGTGGAACGACATGAGGGTGAGTAATCAATGACAGAATTTTTTATTTCTGGGTGAACTAACCCTTTAAGGGGGCCTTCCGCTCAGTCGTACCCTTCTGATGATTTTGAATATGTCAGTATACTAAAGAAATAACACTGTGAGAAAATGTATTTGCATGTATTCCTGTATTTCCCCAGATCTGTTTTGCTAGGCTGTTTTTAAAAGAGCACATTATATCCAGTTTTAGTCACACAGGGACTCGTAGCTCGGATTCAAAAAAGTCTAATGGGGACAAATGGAATCAACTAATTTCTGTTCTTGTCAAATCAAGCTTGCAGGGGGTCAATCAGACAGTGAGTCCATCTCTCCTCTCCAATAATGGACTATCAGACTGCCTGACCGCCGCAGCCGTAATGGGGCGAGCATACAGAGCGATAATTTATAGAGTCATATTTGCGGCTGGAGATGTGATTTTCTTAGTGCAACGGCAGAGTGCATTCAAAGTGATGTTTTGCATGCTGAGGCGGACCCTATGACCTCATTAAAACCTGTCAGAGACAGATCAGATGGAGGAAGGTTACCGTGGATACGGTGACGCAGTCTGCCTCAAAAGGCCCCATGATTACTGACTGAAATATAGCCGAGCACCCTTCCCATTCTTCTCCTACAAAAGCTCAAAATGAAAATCTGTGGAGAAAAAGGCGGTGAATCTGTGATTAAGGAAAATTTCTCTCTCAGAGATGGTGGTTTTTGTAGCTGATAAGCATGAAGTTTAAAGGTACTGTGCTAAATAATGCCTGTCACAGTCCACTGAAATTATGTATAATTTTAAATATGAAATTTATATTCAAATCATTGGCAAAATCATAACTAAACCTGTTTACTTTCTTAATTCACATCCTGGTCTTTTTTGTTATTCCAAACTCTGTTTAGATATTTAATGCCCACTTTTCACAGTCCAAATCAAGTCTAGTCAAGTCCTACGTTTGTCATTAAATATCCTTTTATTTAACGGAAAATACATAACATTAAGGAAGTAAATGGGGTTGCACATGTCTTTTCATGCTGACTTTGATGTCACATAATAATCAAAATATTGTGAGGACAGCAGGTTTGAGAAGATGAATAGTATTAGAACATGACACTGGACATATTCAGTCCTGCATCTCTGTGAGAGCTCAGCTCTTATGTGCTGTGAGTGTGTGTGCTACCCTCTCTGCCATGGCCCTGACTGCAGAAGTGCATTTTAAAGGTGCAGTATGTAATATTGACAGCTAGTGCTTGAAATGGGTACTGCAGTCCAAATTCAAAATATTGGAGAGGGGTGTTTTTACTGCCCCCTCCTCCTCAGACTCAACGCTCACGTTGGTTGCCAGATTGAGGAAAAGCGCAATTGATAATGAAAGGCTATGAGCCTTACACTGTTCAGTTGATTGATCTGCGTTTCAATATTTCTCTGGACACAGAGCTTTTTAGTTGGATGCCGAGGCTTTTTAGGTCAGGTAGTATCTGCGATCTCTGATCCAGTTTGTTTGCTTGCTTCCATGGATACAATATGCTGTGTTTTCTGTCAAATGGCAACCCGGGGTGTCGAAATACTATTGGGTAAATTGGCAGCGGGCGGGATCACACATACCAAAGCAAAGACATTCCGACACAGAACGCAGATTTCAAAGTAGAATAACAGGCTGTAGCATTGTTTTCCAGAGAAACAAGTATGTGGACTTAGCATGTTTCCTAAATATCTGCAAATATATTATGGTATTTTTGTGCTTTTGTACAGTCAAAAGCATTACATACAGCACCTTAAATGTTGACCCAAAGAATATAATGTAACCGAGATGCAAATACTGCAGGGGACTCTCAACAGCATGTGGCTCTTTAGTTTTTTGTCACTGTTTTTCTCTCTTTTTCTTATGTCTAGCACTGTCATGTGATCTCTCCCCATAGCAACACACTCTCTCTGTTTATCTGTACCTTTCAAAACAGCGTTTTCATAACACTTTGTTGGTCTGTAACAGTTTTTTGTTGTACAATTTGGAAGTATTTTTTATTTAATGTAGTTTTGTTCATGGTTCTCAAGGAATTGTAGTATGTCAATGTTGCAACTTAGGCTCATTGGAAAAAACGTGCCTCTACCTACATTTTTGTAAATCTATACTTATTCACTGCAGTTTCCAGGTGAAATGGCAGTAAAACACCAACAACTTTTGCTTTCACACAAATTATGAGAGCAGATTATTGATTAGTAAAGGCTTATTTTTACAAGTTTCTTGCACAATACTATGTTATGACCTCAAAACACTTTTACTATAGTGGATGATTTGACATTTGCATTACCAGCTATATGTATGGCTTCTCTCATGTAGTTGACTTGCTTGGTAGCTCACCTGGTACAGCATTGCATTTGCGAAGCGGAGTGCATGGGTACAAGTCCTGTGAAACACAACAAGTCATGATAAAAGAGCTCAATGACTTGCAGAAGCAAGCTAAAATGGCAAGGTTGCTTCAGTTAATGTGTTTTTATCTCACATTTGCTTTTTTTTAACAGGGTAGGGTTTAGTGTAGGTGGTAGTTTATTTTCAGACACGAAAATTGCATTAACAAAGGGGGTTAACCTTTTAGCGCCAGTCATTGGACATTTCATTTCCGAACTGCATCAATACATTCAACAACCAACATAATAACATGTTTCCAGATTCATGTTGACCTGATTCAGACAAAACTGAAGGTGCTTTTAGCACCACTCATTGCACATTCTGCTTCAAAAATGTTGCAAAACGTGCAGGAACATAATATTAACATAAAACACAACATAATATTATTTTGCAGAAAAGTTGCCACAGGTACGTTTTTCCAGTGAGCCTGGGATGCCATGTGTCATCTGCATCATTTGACTAACTTCAACCAAATGATGAATTTGTGCAAAAATACCTTAGATTTTGATTGGATCCATGGCTTTTGACATGAAGGACAAAACGTTGATTAGCCTGTTTATTTTTCTATGCTAACATGATTATATGGAAACATGCAGAGGTAAAGCCTGATAGTGGTTTCTAGAAACAGTCCATTTTTCAAGACATTTTTTTTCCTCCTCTGCTAAAACCTTGTGACATGACCCTCTCCATCTCCATCCATCTCTTACTCCAGCTGGGATCATTCACTGGACCTTAACCTTTCATTTGCTCTTCACTTACAGTGTTCTCTTCTATGCAGCTATCTGTTTCTTCACGGTTCACTGTGAGTCATGCTAACCTCAGGGACGGATTGGCTTGGTATGAATCGACCTGACAGCAGGAGGCCTTGAGAACCATGTGGTATGTCTATCCATTAGCATCACTTCACCTGTGCCAGTTGCTAGTGTGAAGCATATAATGATGGTCTGTGTATTCAGTGGTAGACTTGTGCCCTTTAGGAGACTTTAAATTCAACAGTAAATGTTCCTGGTCTGATTGCGAATGATTCATTGGTGATTCATTTGTCTGTTCATAGATGTTTTGTGATTTCCAAGATAATGGCTATAGTTATGGCATCTACCAGCAGAGGCTAAAGGCTAAAGATGCACATGATGCCTTGGATGCCTCAAAGACTTTGTTTCAACCCCACTTTTTCACGATCCAGTCTGTATAACATAAAACATTTAACATAAAAAAGTATCACCCTACACTGTTAAAAGTAAAGGTTCATTATTGTCATCGATGGTTCCATGAAGAACATTTGGTTACACTTTATTTCGATGGTCCACTTTAGATATTCAACTAACTATAAGTAACTTTAAGTAACTTTCCAACATGTCACTGTTAAGGCCAATTCACACCGCACAGACAAGTTGGCCGTTGGATTTAGAATTTTATGAAAAATAACTGTCATATTCATGCTGCCCCAACGGACACCAACAAACGCTGATTGAACATGTTCACTCAGGTGAAAACAAACCCCGACCAACGCCAACAGACCCCGACAGGGGGTAACACACTGATCGAACAAAACCCAACAACTGTGTTTGTTGGCATTTGTCTCTGCGGTGTGAATTGGCCTTTAGGTTATGCTGAGGGTTAGTAGAATAAGTTAACATTGTTGTGAAGTTACTTATAGTCAGTAGAGTAGGGGACCATCAAAATTGTTTGCAGATATTAAACAGACAGTCTGCTAATACTCTGAGAGTTACTTGACACGTAGTTGCAAAGTTGACTTATGGTTAGTAAAATGCCTAAAGTGGACCATTGAAATAAAGTGTTACTGAACCTTTAGCATCCATTGAACCTTTCAATTACACAAAAGGTTCTTTGTGGAAAAATTTTCTTTAGATATTTAAAATGTTCCTCACACCAACACAAAAATGGTTCTTTAAAATGGCTCTTTAGAAAGGTTCTTTGAGGAACCCCTTTTTGGAACCTGTATTTTTTAAAGTCAGCATTAAACAGAAGTTGCGTCTTTTCTTTCTTATTGTGACATACACTGCCCGACCCCCAAAAAGTTGCTGTTTGGATTTAAATTGGCAAATGCTTAAGAGTCAATGACTTGATTATTATTGCAGTGATTATTATGTTAGTATGTTACATATATGTTTGGCAACAGGTCTTCTAACCCTAATTGATGGAGTGTATAGCTATTCATTTCTTAAACAACCATATATGAAGACAAGATCTTGACCAAATATTGATGCACCTTTTGATGGAAATAACATCACAGCATTTTTTTTTCCATCAAGAGGTGTTTTTAAATTTTTGGTAAAGATCCTATATTGACAATGCAAGAGTCAATCACTCTGTAAAGTCTACACCAGCACATCCAAAAGACTTTCAATGAATCTGGACTCAGAGGTGCCAATTCATGTATGAAAATCATACCAGCAAACTCTAAAGTGGTGAAAAAGGTGACATGTTTTCAAATCAATAGTAGTAGGTGGGTCTAGAGGAAATTTCCATGATTTTAACATGTAAACTAAGCATTCTGGTGCACTCTGACAAGAAAACAAATGGGAAAAAACAATATTTGATTCAAGTAAAAACATTTATTGACACTAGGGCTGGGCATTGACACAAATTTCACAATTGGATTCGATTTTGATTCAGAAGCTTGCGATTTGATTTCAAATAATGATTTGGGGCCTATCAGGTAGTTGGCAAATTTCCTCAAAGAAAAAATATCTCTCAACTAATGCTGTAAACTATACAGGGAACCACAGCTGGTACATCATTATAATATTAAAGGTTAAAATTAATTGATTTGTAAGCCTTTTACATATAAATTACAAATAAAGAAGTTTTTATAATAAGGCTATAATACATTTCTAATGACATAATTATGTTTCTACTCGTTTTTAATACTATGTTTCTACTCGTTTTTAATATCGGCCTAAACATTTAAATTGTGGCTGTCATAAAACGGTTTTATACATTCAGTATTGAACCACATGTTAATTACATGAATATGCAATGGCCTATAGTCACAGCGGATATATCAAAATGCTCCTCTTTAAGTTCATTTTTGTAGCTGACTAACAAGTTTTTTGACATTGAACGGCTTTTCTGAGGTAAATGTTACGGTAAATGTGACATTTTTACAAGCTATTTTAGTAGCGCTTTTCCGCAGTTGAAACAATGATTGATTGATTAACTTTACATGTGACATGATACGGATTTCAGTAAGTTGTTCTGGATCTTTTTTTTAAACATACCTTCAGTATTTATTCATCCTACATCCATTCATGTTTATTTCGTGTTGTAAAGCGGAAGAGATAACAGATGCTACGAGATTTTCGGTTTCTGAGATTTTCGGTTTCAGAAGGCGGAGCTTACATGAATATTAATGAGTTTCGCAGACATGCGCGATTGCACGTGCAACTGAGAATATTAGTTCACATTGTATCTCAGCACATTAGTGGATTATTCCATAAAGGTAACTATATTCTCAGCGTCGCGGCTGACTTATGCCTAAACTACAGTTGTTTACTTCTAGGTAACAGTTTATAATGTTTTCATTAGTATGCATGATTTGTGCAGTCGATTGTAACTGAATAACAGCAGAAAAACCTTGCTTCAGCTATCGTCTATAAGTTCAGCTAGCTGTGCTCTTCCATATAGGCTACCTTGCGATGTAACTGCTGATCCCATATAAATGTGTCTGTGTGTGGACATAATATTTTTTGTAACCTACAGACTACTGGTGATTATACATGTGTTAGCTTACGTGTTCAGACTAACATTCTCTGGTTTTCCGGTTGGTGAAAAATTCTGAAAATATTGCTGAATATTGTCTTTTCATGGTTTCCATTTATATATATTTAAGAAAGATACACTGACACCACAAGGTTTAATTTTTCAATTACACAATAAAACCAAGCATCCCAGAACACCTGAATGAGTTGAAGTAGATTATACTGATTTCATATAACAAATAAATGGGAAAATAAATAAATAACATATTGTTAAAAAATATGCTGCTGACATTTCAATGATGTATTGCTATGTTCTTCTGTTACCTCACTTTATGAAGATTTAAAATTAAATCATCCCTCTGGAAATGAAAGAAATAATGTCTAAAATCAGTGGCCTAATAAAGATTTTTGCAACCTTTTGTTATTCTCTGCCATGCGTTTTGACCATGTGTGACTTGTGTTGTGTACCTATACAATGATGATCAGTGATATAAATGGACAATTTATTTTGATACACAAACATTAATTATTTGACATATATTCAGGTTGATCGGGAAACTTTTTCCCAGCCATCTCAATGGCAAAAAGTGTCCCAGTCAACCTGAATTCACTGGTCATTAATAACAGGGTTGCCAACTTTGGAACTTTGGCTGGAGTGAGACTCTGTAAAATTTTTTGAAAAAAAAGAAAACGTTTGGTAACCCTAATTTTAAAAATCAATATCAGTCCATGTTTACTTAGTATAAACCCTGATTTATGCACAAAAAACCTGAATATAATGGTGCTTTTTCAAAATGTACAATTTATTGATTGCACTATAAAAAAATAAAGATAAAGGTGAACAAAATAAAGGTGATTAAACAACATGTAAAACAACAACATCAGAACAATAAGAAATATCAAAACAAAAGGGACACATAATAGTTACTCCACTTGCCCAGAAAACCACAACACACAAGATTCACAAATTAGGTCTGTTTTATGCCACAGTGGCAGTTTTGGCCTGCTTCACTACCTCTGCAGGAGGTTCGTATCGTATCTGAAGCAGGGTTCAAGGCTGCTCATTTTCATTGTCATGATTGATGACAGGGTGCCATCAAGTGACTATTGATCAAGCGGTCTATTCCTAGTGTCAGTCTTGATAAGAGAAATGAGAGAAATGTTTGAAATATTACTATCATTGGGGTGAAATCATTTATTTTTTGTCAGTTTTGTTACCTGACTCGTGTGGAAGGGAATTAAGGCAGAACGTACTCGGTTACTTACGTAACCTCGGTTCCCTGAGATAAGGGAACGAGTATTGCGTTGCAAACGCTATGAGAAAACTCCTTTTCTCGAGAAAATAACGGCCATGGTGTGTAAAGCAGAAGCAGCCTGGCCAGCGGCGGAGTGTGCACGATCCGGGAGTGCTGAAGACGTTCTGCGCGGCTTTGATGGGTGCGCGGCGACCGCTTCTTCCAGTGGCAGGAGCTTCACATATCCTTTTTTCCTCAGCGCCGTCAACAAATAGAGCGTTAACTGTACGTACACACCGCCGCCGACTTGAGCTGCAAAGAAACTCTGGCCGCTTTGTCAAAGACGCTTGTCAGAAAGTACGGGGAAGCTTGACGCTTTGGTCGCTCTGAATATTGAGTGCGCGCGCGCGCGGCCGGGGCTGAAAATTTCATAGTTTGGTATGAACATTGGATAGCCTTTTGAGATTTACTCGCCAAATGGAAAATCTACCCGCATTTGGCGCTTGGCGGGTGTTAATTTCGGACCCTACATGAGACTATTTTTATTGAGCAATTTAGCTAGCCCACATCATAACGAATGTCAGACAACATTTGCAACTATAGTTGAAGTCTGTAACTTAGTCTCGGCACACAGACTGATTAGGCAAGGCTACGTCTGTAGTGACAAGGCTCACCATTTTATTATTTGCTTACCTTGATTGTCTTCCAAACTTTCACACGTTCCGACTCCGAACCTGAACATGCTCCGAACTCTCTCTGAACTTCTCACACGCAACTGACGTATCAGGTGCACGGTTTTCAGCCAATCAACGATCAGAGAATACTGCAGTGAGAACGTAGTAGGGAGATGTAACAGCTGTGGGCCTTAAATTGCTCTCCTGTCATTAATACGCTGTGGTCTAGTCATCAACAGAAAATTAACGGATTGAGAGGGGAGAAAAATGGATTTTGGCGTGACATTTCTTGCGTGTGCGTGAGAGCGTGAGATTGATGCTGAAAGCGTGAGTGTCACGCCAGATGCGTGAGAGTTGGCAACCCTGCATTAATGTTCATAAACATAAGCATGATCTTCATGGGGTTTTAATTAGGGGCACATGAAATTTTGAAATTGAAATTTTGAAAGAATTTTTTTTTTAACTATGTCAAAACATATATCACAAATCCTGGAATAAAGATGGCAATATGGCATTGATTTGCTTTTGATTAATAGATGTTATAATGTGTGATGGAGTGAACATATGATATTATGTGAGACATTTAATGACATTTAGTTTTTGTACGAAAAGATGGGCATGGACTTGCCAACAACAAACGTTAGCTACTGTAACAGTCCCTTAATATATGAAAATATTACACATAAGAAAGCTATTCTCAGATCAAAAAATTAAATTTTTAGTCAAAGATTGACATTTTTACCTCTCTTTGAATTTTAATGACATTTTTTATTTACTTAAAACTATTTTTATAACAACAAAATGTTATCTTTTTACAGACAGTGACCCCCAAATAATTTGCACAAATGCATTTGCATTAAATTGCTATTTGAATGTCTGGAATCACTGTAGTTTTTTTTTGTTTGTTTGTTTTTTGTTTTTTAAGAAATGAATTTCACAAAGATGAAGTTTATTCAACAAGGATTACTTAAATATTTTTTTAATTTTTATTTTTTAAAGGAAAAAAAGACATTTCTAATGTTACAAAAGATTTCAATACTGTTCTTCAAACTTGCTGTTCTGTGAATCAACAGGCACTGTATCATGGTTTCCTTGTTTTCAGCACTGATAATAGTATAGCTAAGGATGTTTCTTGAGTAGCAAAACAGCATNTGCCTAAGTCACTTTTATTGGTTAGGCAATTGATGATGGATCTTTTTCTTTTTGCATACTTGTTCACACATCTGGTTGAATGTACTGTTATAATATCAATAAAAAATAACAATGTGATTTCTAAAAAATGTGTTTTTTCTTGTTTACCAAAAACATTGAAATATGACTTAGGCAATTATGCTATGAGGCTAACGATATTAGAATGATTTCTGAAGGATCATGTGACACTGAAGACTGGAGTAACAGGAATGAACAGCCATTTAAAATATATTAAAATAGAACACAAATTGCAATATTACTGTTTTGCCTATTTTTGATCAAATAAATGCAACCTTGGTGAGCCTAAACATAAATAATTGTAATCCTTTTGAAGAGCAATAGGCCTACATCATATCAAAATGAACAAGAATTTAAGAACAATACCAGAATAGATATAGCCTAAGTCCTCAAAAACATTTATACTGGTTTATTTCAGTTGTTACAGGCAGTGATGTACTTAATAATAACAACCAATAAAATACCGAGTTTTAAAAGATCGCAAAGGAAGAGCACAACTAGCTAAACTCATTGTAGACGATAGCTGAAGGTTGTTACACGAAGTATCTGTCACTGTTACAGACCAATGCACAAATCGTGCATACTAATGAAAACATTATAAACTGTTACGTGTTGAAAACAACTGTAGTTTAGGCATAAGTCAGCCGCGACGCTGAGAATATAACCTTTATGGAATAATCCACTAATGTCTTGAGATACAATGTGAATTGTCAGTTGCACGTGCAATCGCGCATGTCTGCGAAACTCATTAATATTCGTGTAAGCTCCGCCTTCGGAAACCGAAAATCTCGTAACACCTGTTCACGTGCGCTCTGCCTCTGTTTGAACTGAAGCGCTACAGCGATGTGTCAGCGTGCGTCTCAACCAGCTCCCTAGTTCAGTAGTCAGGGCACTGATCAGGGATTCGGCCACATTCATTTACATGGTATACTTGATACACGACCTTGGAAGCTAGGGAGCTGAATGGCCACAGAGCGCCAAAAAAGATCACGACAGCTCGAGAGACGTCTATGGTCTCACTCCAGTCTATGGGAAAATAGCCCATTTCCGATTTTTTGTGCCTGCAAACTCACCCTGACACCCCCCACCCCCGAAAAAAAAAACCTCTTCTGATCTACACCATTCTTTCACAATTTGAGCCTGGTGAATCTTGACATTATCATCCTGGAATATAGCCATGATGAGTCTTCCTACATGGTTGTTTAAGAAATGAAAAGCTACACTCCATCAATTAGAGTTAAAAGAACTGTTCTCAAACATAAAACATTCTAGAAACATAATAATCACTGCTATAAGGATCCAGTCATAGACTCTTATGCATTTGCCAAACATTTAAATCCAAACAGCAATTTAGTTTTTTTTGGCCGGGCAGGGTATGTCTAAGTGAAACAGCTTCTCGAACAAGATAAAAAGTAGTGCGGGACTTGATTTTGTCCATTGGGCATTGATTGGATTGTTAGATGGTTGTGATTTGCTATTGCTGTGATCTCATGTGAGTGACAGGTTGTCCCGCTCTCGTGCCAGTAAACACAACGTCAGAGAAGAGTTGTTCTTGCAAGAGAGAGGCGTAGTTATTTTGATTAAAGATGATGAGGGCGTATAAATTTAATAAAAAATTATGTGCATGGAAAAATCATTTATAATACTGCAAAATTCCATAAAAATAAGAATGGTCAATTTTGATTTCACGGTGACTCTAAGAGTATACATTTTATTTCTCTTTGAAAATCTTGTTTCAATCATTAATATGTGAGGTTACGCTAATAATATGGGTTGTGAAAGGGTTTCGACCTCACAGTTTGAATAACCAAAAATTTCGATTTGAAATCATCCAAATCAACTAATTGTTTGATAAAAGAAGAATTTGTTGGCAAAGAAAACCCCATGACAGAGAAACTGTTTACAGTATGAAATTTCTCATCCTATTCCATGCGAATTCACTAAATGTGACTTAACTCTCTGCCACCTCACCCCTGAGATCATTTTGTTACATTCTTCTCCACTAGAGCCTGGCAGATGATCCTGCAATCCTCGGGGCTAAACTGAGACCTGCGGGCATTAAGCAGTTCTTCATAAGCCCACTCTGCTCTTTCTCAGGGGGCCTGTCCTTTACTCCTCATGGTCCACTGCCTCCTCTCATTAAGGCCTGCAAAGTGCTCAGCATCTGTCTTGTTTTGCCCTTGTAAAGGCTTCCGCCTGCTGCTTGCCAGACCAAAAGCATACTTGCATGTCAGATGGAGTGCATGCATGCTAGTTTGAGTGGCTATGGGTTATTCATAAATAGCTTGTCATTTTCACCGACCTCTAAGGCGTGCTTAATTCTTAGACTCAGCGATGGGGAAACTTTGAGTATTTCATGCTTACTGGATGTTTGAGCAGCCGGACATGCACAAGGCTTGTAAGTCGAACCAGGCATTGTATTGCAAAACCATGTAAGCACAGTGCGTGATGTTCAGGCGGTATAAACTCTGTTCAAGGTCCATAAGACATCAGGGAACATGAATAATTCCGCAACCATGATGCATTTCACTTAACAAACAAAGCATATGAAATATTTTCCACCTAAAACAATCCTACTCATTTTAATCAGTGCTACTCTCATTTAGATTTGGAAAACAGCCATGCTGTCATACAAATGTGTCATACTTGGCTAATGAGACAGATTGAATACTTAACATTCTGAAAATCAATTACAAGCTGGAACAGAATGCAAAAATGCAAGAAACAACTTTCACTGCTGCTCTCTGTTAGTTTCCATCAGTGCACTGAATCTGAGGAGGTTGTTTATTTGGGTTAAAAATAGAGATGGCCTCCTGTTTTTTTTTTGTTTTTTTTTTTTTTTCGTGATGCTAATACCACAGTCTTGTACAAAACATATTAAGGGAGATTGAATACAACATCTTGAGTCCCTCTCTCAATTGAGGAGGCTCTTCTTACACATTAATAATACATGGGATTTAGGCTCTGCTAATGAAAACTTACCCGTGGCTCATGGCATGAATTTTTCAGTCGAACACTGTCCGAAGAAATATTACATTTGCAGAAATGAGATTTAACATATTCAGGTTGTGAAAGAAAGTAATTTTACAGTGAAATTTAGGGAGGAACAAAGGCTGCATCTGCATATTCTGACGATGGACGCTTTCAATAAGTTGTACAATTACATTAAGCCTTCGCACTAAAAGCACTATTTTGTTTTGTTTACTTATTTGCTGATTACTGAATACTGAATGGATTGGCTGATGGGAGCTGATTTTTTTTAAAGTTAACTAAAGGCATAGTTGATCCAAAAATGAAAAATTGTTATTCTAAACCTGTATGTTCTGTGGAAAACAAGAAATAATATTTTATACACTACCAGTCAAATGTTTGGAATAATTAATACTTTTTAATGTTTTTGAAAGAAGTCTCTTATGTTCACCAAGGCTGCATTTATTTGATGAAAATACAGTAAAAACAGTAATATTGTGAAATTTTATTACAATTTCTTGAACAGCAAATCAGCATAGAATGATTTCTGAAGTGACACTAAAGCTGAAATATTAGCTTTGCCAACATAAATAAATTACACTTAAATATTTAACTCTGGTTTTGATCAAATAAATGCAGCCTTGGTGAATATAAGAGACATAATATTAAAAACATTAAAAAGTCCTTAATTATTCCAAACTTTTGACCAGTACACACACACACACATCCTTGTTTATACTACTTTGTGGGGTCAAAATGACCCCAGTAAGATAGTAAGATGAGAAATTTATGACGTTGTGGGGTCCTTCAGTCAGACCCCATAAAGACAACATCTTAATAGTCATATATAAGAATGTTTGACAAAATCTTAAAAGTCACTGTAGTATGGCCCTTCCCTACACTAAACCTACCCATCACAGAAACCTATGTTCTTCCATGTTCTACGTTAGAACACTGACTCATTATTGGACGGCTCCTGCATCAGCATCACACGCATGCATCGTGCTGCTCACGTGATCAGCTATGGCCAATACTGAGCCGGCATTTGGACGTAAACACGGAAGCCTTCACTGTACTTACTACGTCACCTGCATAAGGATAATGACAGGGACGAGAAGAGATTGTTGAATAAAGTCATTATTTTTGTTTTGTTTTTGCGCACAAAAACTATTCTTCTCGCTTCATAACATTAAGGTTGAACCACTGTAGACATGTCAACTGATTTAACAACGTTTTTAGTACCTTTACGGACCTTGAAAGTGGTGATATTGCTGTCTATGGATGAGTCATATACCTCTCGGATTTCATCAAAAATATCTTAATTTGTATTCCGAAGATGAACGAAGGTCTTATGGGTTTGGAACAACATGAGGGTGAGTAAATGATGACATAAAAGTCATTTTTGGGTGAACTAACCCTTTAAGTTTCTCATATATATATATATATATATAAGAATGTTGTAACTTTCTATAATACTGTTAAAACATTCAGAGTATTTTCCCCTTCATAGCCTAGATACCCACTGAACACTGATAAATTCTGCTCTCAAAAATGCCAAATATCTTACATGCAGTGAATTTCTCAAGGGAGACTTTATCCTCATAGGAAAGATTCTGCAAAGCACATGGGTTGTCTAACAGGATGGATTAATTCTATATGGATTCGATTCTAACCTCACTAGATTAATTTATACATTCTCTCTCTCTCTCTCTCTCTCTGTTTGCAGAATTGAAACAGGTGCATTTTGACCATAACTCTCAATCATTCAAACCTGCTGTATTCCACGCATTCTCCCTCCATACTCATGGGAATACCTGCTGCTGGATTCACACAGCATATTCTCTGAACCACAGTGGACCGTTCCTCCCTCCATGCCTCATAGAACTTATTTCAAATGTTTTTTTCCTCTTTTTTTGCAAAAAATGAAAGCAGACGGCAGAAAGAGTGCAGCTACAATTAATTCATGACTACTGTAGACCGATCACTCTTGTATTACGGGCTCCTGGGGTTTGGCCTTCAAAGGCACAGAATTACTCAGTGGGAGAGCTTTTGATAATGCAAGCTGAAAAATTTTCTGTAAAGATGGATAATTGAAAATGTCTTGATATGGTGCTCACTAATTCCATGCACTATGTCTGCCTCAATAATAACAACTTGAGTTCCTCATGCTTTGTTTAATTGTGCCCTGTTTTAGTTTAGTGCTCCACCCACATCCTACTCTAGTAAAGCAATAAGATGTGTGATATCAGCAGTGGAATTCTGAGATACGGGAAATGAAAAGGTCAGTTACATTTTGCTTTACAGAGCTTTTTGATGATCCAATTCTCTGTGATTGTAAGAGCATATGTAGCTTAAGGCTATAAGTAATAAGAATATTTTTAAGTGCGTGTATGATACTGGTTGTGTTATGCATGATTTTTAACCCTCTAGCGCACGCATTATGATAAATCTATAAAAAAAAATATTTGACTCTTTTTCTTTTCTTAGAATGGCTTAACTTGAAATGCTATAAAAAAAATAAAAAATAAAAATATTATTTTAAGGTACTTTATGATATGTTGCCATACGGCAACAACGTACAATAGTGGAAATAACTTAGAATAAGTGTAAGTGTATATAGTTTATATTTTTCCTCAGAAATGTTGTTTGTATTGAATCAATTGGTGCTATTATAAGCTTTAGCGGTAATTATAAACGACACCTTATACTTATTTTCCAACATCTTGTGCTTTTATTTATTCCATTCTCTTTTGCTGAATAATGCTTTATACTCTTTTAATTTCATTACGTTTTTCATGAATATTATTTAAATTGCAAATGTAGACAGTTAAAAACAAATCTAATACTGTTCATCATGTATCATAAAACATTGACATAAAACCAAAAACATTGCAGTTCATGAAAATGCAACATTACGCAATCTTATGAGAGGAAGGTTATGAACATGAACCCCCCATAATCCTTGAAACTTCACCTTTTTTCTGTACGAAACTTCAAAAATCATTTTTTTTTCAGAGGTGAGACACATGTACACATCACATTTGGTGCTCTTCACCCTAACAATACACTTACATCCACTTGCACCTGCCTTTTTGAGACACAATGGTAGGCCAGTGGTTGGTCTGGGCCAGTAGTACTGGCTGTGGTGGCAGGTCTCTGATGTTGATTTAATCCATAATACAAATGTCATGGCAGTCCTTAACATACAACTAATCAACATTAGATCACTAGCATTAATGTTTTTATTGTTACAGCTTAACAGACTGCAGCTGGCCTTTGCTAGCTAGCTAACCTATTATAATAATGTCATTCCATTATTGTGCAGTGTTGCCATATGGCAACACAGACATTTGATCGATTTACCAAAAACTAATTTCATAAAAACTTTTTTGAGTGGTGAATATGTCATCATAACTTACCTGAGATGATGTTAACAATTTTTTTGTGAATGTGACATGGGCAGGTCCTTGTTTGTTACTGACATTTTAGTTTGCTTTCAGCAACTACCGACAAGAGACGGCAGTCTGTCAGAAATCGCGCCACGGAAAAAAATTGCATGTCATGTGACTTAACCAAAGCACATCATTGGCTAAACTAAGGTCTTCTCTTACCAACAAAAAAAAACAAGAATGTTCTCTTAAAGAGACAGTGGCAAGGAAATGAACACAAAGAGTATGTTGCCATATGGCAACACTATGCGGTAGAGGGTTAAGTGCATGATTCAGTAGTTTCATTCTGGTATGTAACATTCAGGTCCTTCCATTAATATTTTGGTAACACTTTACAATAAGGTCTCATTTGTTAACATTATTTAAAGGGATAGTTCACCCAAAAATGAAAATTTGATGTTTATCTGCTTACCCCCTGGGCATCCAAGATGTAGGTGACTTTGTTTCTTCAGTAGAACACAAATGATGATTTTTAACTCCAACCGTTGCCGTCTGTCAGTCGTATAATGCATGTCTATGGGAATTCCGTCTATAAGAGTCAAAGGAACATGCACAGACGAATGCAAATTAAACCCTGCGGCTCGTGACGACACATTGATGTCCTAAGACACGAAACGATCTGTTTGTGCAAGAAACCGAACAGTATTTATATAATTTTTTACCTCTAAAACACCACTATGTCCAACTGCCCTGCGCATACGGTTAGTGAGGTCCGAACGCGCTCTGACAACGGAAGTGATGTCTCGCACTCATTGAAGCAAAATGCGAGACATCACTTCCGTCATCAGAACGCGTTTTTTGACCTCACTAACCGGATGACCCATTGACATGCATTATACGACTGACAGACGGCAACGGTTGGAGTTAAAAATCATCATTTGTGTTCTACTGAAGAAACAAAGTCACCTACAAACGTTCATTTTTGGGTGAACTATCCCTTTAATGTACTAACTAACATGAACAATGAGCAAAACATTTGTTACAGTATTTATTAATCTTTGTTGATGTTAGTTAATAAAAATCCAGCTGTTCATTGTTTGTTCATGTTACTTATGTGCATTAACATGTTAACAAACACAATCAGTCTATTCAAATTAGAAGTGAATGCTAGTGACTTTACAGTTGTGTAGAACATTTGATAACATTTGGTATGTTTTATAGACTGTATAGCACCCTCATAAAGAATAGGTAACAAATAAAAATCATAGAAGCACACAAAGAATGTATGAGAATTTTCATAAATGACCTTGCATTCCTTGCACTTTGTGTTTATGGTTTTATAACTTTGTACACTGAACTTGATAGTACATAGAAATTGATTTTTGTAGCCATAGTTATATTTACTGGTTTATCCAAATCCTTTTACAATGACGTATTATAACAAGCTCATAAAGTGTTGGCATCTGTTCATAATACATTTCTATAGCACTGGTAGGTATATAAAGTAGCAGTATTAAAATGATTACATTCTGTAGGCTGCTGCTTAAATTTTATCACTTGAGTATTAAATTCTGAACTGATGAATTACTTGTCGTTATGAATTTTATAACAAGCATTAAGTGAGACACTGCCATATTGACAAATACATTTCAAAAATGAAGTCAAGTATCAAAGAAGTACCACTTTCCAATGTGAAATAATGTAATTCCCACAATGCTGGATTCAAAAATCAATGTCATTATGAAAGTAGACATTGTGGGCTGTGAGCTAATGAAGCCTCTAAAACATTAAATAGGATTTATAATGGCAATTAACCAAATATCCACAATATGATCAGCCTGTCTAATGCCCCTTCTGTTGCCATACATCCTCTAGGAGGAACTGAAACGTAAGCTCTTCTGTGCTCTGGGTTATTCCTCAGACTTCTTTAATCAGATAAAGTCATTCCTCCTGATAACATCACATCTGGAGGAGTCCTGACTGCGCTGCCAGCCGACATTGGATTGTGAGGCCAGACAGCAAAATTGAGCCTCTAGATTTGATCTTTTACCCACCCAGCCTTTGAAGAGATTATGGTAAGTAGAATGTAGTAATACGTTCAACACATTGCAAATCACAATGCCTGGTACCGAGTATTACACGCACGCTGTGTAATATTCATTAATCTGAAATCGGATGTTCTTTGCACGGACAAAAAATTCCCATGGGGAAATATATGCTGAACATTTTCTTGTGACAAATGGCAGATATTTTTTCTCCACCTGGTTATATATGTAACCAGGGCCTAAAACTAACTTTTTGCCACACCTGCCAATGGCTGGTGACTTTTTGAAAATGTATCAGCCAAAAATATTTTTTACCAGCCATGACACAAAAACAGGCAGTTATGACACCAAAATTTGAGATGCTAGTGAAAATTCACAATACTCTATTTCAATTTCGAAACCACAGCTAAAACTATAGCTTAACTAATATGAATTTAATAGTCTACATTTTTAAAGACAAGTAAACGGTCAGTAATAAAATAAGAACAAACAATCACATTATAAGCAATGGCACAAATAAATACAATACAACATATATACAAATGAAATAAACAGTGCTAATAGTTTTCAGGAACCGAAATTTAATAAAGTAGGCTAATCAAATAAATAACACTGCATAGTCTTCATATCCTTTTTAAAGTTTAAGAGCAGTGAGTGATTGTTTTCCCTTTTTTGTTTGGTTAACATTAAAAACGCAGATAGTAGCAGGATTATTAGGATGCTGTCACTTTAAGAACGAATGCACTCACGGATCATGCGTTTTCTGTTTGCGTTCACTTAAGACATAACCTACTATATTTACTAGGTGTTACGTGTGGCTGTAGTTGAAGAGACACGGCAAACACAGACTTCCACAGGAATGGTGTTTTAATTAATAACACAGGAGATAGCATGCACACATGTAGACAACAACGAGAACGGACAAGGAGTGAAGGAGAACACAAGGTATATATACAGGTGACTAACAAAAGGGAGCTAAACAAGGTGACGGGATAATCAACAAGACACAGGTGGATCAAATGAACTAATCAACAGAACGGGGAAACTAGGTCACAGGGGAAAGACTGGAACATGACATGTAACACTAGGATACTCGTAGAGACAGGCATTTTTTGACATAATTTTGAGTGAATTTGTCCATTGAAGCTTAATTTATTTGATCAAAAATATAAAAGCAGTCGTATAGTGAAATATTGTTACATTTTAAAATAACTGTTTTCTATTATAATATATTTAAAAATGTAAAGTATTCCAGTGATGGCAAAGCTGAATTTTTTGCAAATCAATTGATTTGCTAAATTATCCTTTAGAAATCATTCTTATATGCTGATTTAGTACTCAATTATCAATTTTCATTGATGCTCAGTAATTAATTATAGTTTAGTATTATCAATGATGAAAAAATTTTTTTTGCAGCTTAATATTTTTGTGGAAACCTTTTTCAAGATTCTTTGATAAATAGATTAAAACAAATTCAAAGGAACAGCATTTATTTGAAATAAAAATCATTTGTAACATTATAAATGTCTTTACTATCACATGAATCAATTTAATGCATCCTTATTGAATAAAACTTTTAATTTCAATTTATTTAAAAAAGATATTTCTTACCCCAAATTTTTGAATGGAAGTGTATCACCATTTTCACAAAAATATTAAGCAGCACAACTGTTTTCAACATTGATAATAATAAGAAATGTTCCTTGAACACAAAATCAGCATATTAGAATGATTTCTGAAGGATTATGTGACACTGAAGACTGGAGTAATGATGCTGAAAATTCAGTTTTGTCATAACAGCAATAAATTACATTTTAAAATACATTCGAATAGAAAACAGTTATTTTAAATTGTAATAATATTTCACTATATTACTGTTTTTAAATTTTTCATCAAATAAATGCAGCCTTGGTGAGCAGAAGAGACTACCTTAATTATTCCAACCTTTTGACCGCCAGTGTGTTTTTTTATGAGTAACATAATAATGAAGGTTCAAGCACTTATTCAGGCCCCTGGGACTATAAAGTACAATAGGAGTAGGTGTAAATGTGTTACTTGTTATCTTTTCTGATAGCCATATGGTGCTATTGTTAGGGCAAAGAGCGTATATCTGCTGGCTTGACATATCTCTAATGTATGGGAAGCAATTTAATTAAGAGGTTTCCTCAGCTGAACTGCCACTGAGCTGTGTGTTTTCTCTGCTGATTTCTAGAGCAATTACACATCAGATATTGGGGTCACAGACAGCAAGAAAAACAAGAATGCTACATGTAAATAATAAAATGCAACTTAAGCATATAATATTATAGGTTTATCAGCTTTTAAAAGGGAGGAGATAATCCATATTTCTTGTTGTTGATGTATGTCAAATGAAACTATTCTGTATTCAGTTAGTAGAAGCTAGCCAGGTTGCTTCATGTGCCCTTATCCTTGAAAACCATGAACAAAACTTTTCAAGATAACCAGAGTACATTATATTCAGGATCACTTACATGTTAATGTGGATAAATGTAGTTTGTGTCAACCACAATGTTTTGTGCAGTGAATTATTGGCTTAAATGTGCCGTAAGCGATTTATTTGTAATAGCACACAGAAAATGTCCTTACTTGACAGATATCTTTGAAATGGGTGTCCTGAGAAATCACACTTGTCTGTGTGACAACCCAAGGCTATGTGAACAGCAAAAAAAGAGTCAAACTTTTTTAGCCGATCAGAAACACTTTTCCACATTCGTCTTGATATTGGGTGGGCTGCTGTGTTGGTTTCAACTTGACATCTAGGGTTCTTTTTGTGGAAAAGAAATCATTGTATTGAACTGAATGGCCCATAACTTTATTCACAGAGCACATGGACAAGATTTTCCTCAACTGTGTTTCTGTAGAGAAGACAAGCAGTGAGAATACCAGATGTCATTGAGTTTGCCTGAACATAGAGAACGACACATCAGCAGTGAAGATTTCAACTAAATTTTGCATGTGAAGCTGAAACACCAGCAGGTAATGGTACTCAAGGTGTTCTGTGGTGCAGCTGGAGGCATGTCAGAAGGAAGTTAGAAGAGAGGTGATTATGGTGCATGTAAACTTTTGAATTACCCTGCCTTGAGAACATCTAGACACACTAAGAACTCTTTTAATATGTTCACTACCAGTTTCTACATCAAAAATATTAGCCTCCAGCCCCCATCATTACCACAACAACAAAAAGAAAAGAAGAGAATAGAACAAATATCTGAAAAGAGCTCAGCAGGAAAACTATTCTTGGCTAGACTTCATGTTGCTAAAATGGGTCCATGATAAATGCATTTCAGCAAAAGAAAGGCATCGATCCATGAGAAATTACCCATATAAAGGAATTAGACTTCCTTGGAAAAATGTTCCAACTTCATCTCAGCTGTGTGAGTGCTTTTTCAATTGTCCAGAGATAACTTGCCAAGAGAAGTAGCATAGAAATGTCATGGAACCGTGACAATACCTGCTTAGTACAGAAAGGAAGTTGAACAGCTTACTTCGCAGCGACTTCAACCCCTTCCCGCTGGATGCGTTCTGGCTCGATATCCCCAAATTTCCCGCACACCGAATGTCTTGGGCAAGTGCCAGATTACTGTTTTGTCAGTTGCTGGGAAAGGCTCCAAGACAGCAGATCTGCTGTTTGTATACTTTCTGAACTCATCATTATTCCCAGCTCTTCCATATGGAGTATGGGATCACTGAAACCTCCCATACAGGGAGCACAGGGGCATCTCCTCCTTCAGACCGCCTACTGTCATGGAGCACAATAATAGCCTTGTTCAGGGATGCCATTATAAATGTTAGATTGCAAGCCAAGGCTATACATCTTTACAGTTTATTAGCCATGTGAGAGCTCCATTAGTTAGCAGAAAGTAAATTATCTTTGTCACAGGGAACTGGACTTTGTTTTCCAGGGATTTCCTGAAAATCCCATCTCCATCTGTCCAGTGTAACATGCCACGATTGGGCTTTGCATAGGCATTTTCTCTGGCAATTTATTTTCCTTATAGAAAATGACCATGAATAATTAAGACTGTCAGTTGATTTATTTAATTCAGTTAATTTCAGATCTATTTATTTGTATAGTTCTAAATTAATCAAATTAATTACATGATGTGCATTAATTACAGAACCGTTCAAAGTTTGGGGTCAGTAGGATTTGTTTAATTTTTTTTAAAAAAAGAAGTCACTTATGCTCACAGAGGCTGCATTTATTTGATCAGAAATACAGTAAAAACAGTTATATTGTTACAATTTATAAAAACTGTTTTCTGTTTTAATATATTTTAAACTGTAATTTATTGCTCCAGTCTCCAGTATCACATGATGATGATTCAAGAAACATTTCTTATTATCAATATTAAAAACAGTTGTGTTGCTTAATATTTTTGTGGAAACCATGATTCATTTATTTCAGGATTCTTTGATGAATAAAAAGTTAAAAAGAACATGATTACTTTAAAACAAAAATCTTTTGTAACAAAGATTTTAACAATTTAATTAATAACATATACATGTATTTAAATAAATATATTTACTGTCACTTTTGATCGATATAATGCATCCTTGCTAAATAAAAGGGTTAATTTCATTAAACAAACGTACTGACCTCAGACTTTTGAACAGTAGTGTATTCAGTTGCTATCAATTGCAAATACTGTATTTGTAGAGAAAACTTTACAATATTGTGGCAGATGAGTAATTAAAGGGTTAGTTCACCCAAAAATGAAAATTCAGTCATTTAATACTCACCCTCATGTTGTTCCACATCCGTAAGACCTTCATTCATGGAACACAAATTAAGATATTTTTGATAAAATCCGATAGCTCAGTGAGGCCTGCATTGCCAGCAAGATAATTTCCTTTTTCAGTGCCCAGATAGGTACTAAAGACATACAGTATTTAAAACAGTTCATGTGACTACTGTGGTTCAACCTTAATATTATAAAGTGATGAGAATACTTTTTGTGCGGCAAAGAAAAACAAAATAGCGACTTTATTCAACAATATCTAGTGATGGGTGAAAACACTGCTTCATGAAGCTTGACGAATCTTTTGTTTCGAATCAGTGGTTCAGAGCGCCAAAATCATGTGATTTCAGTAAACAAGGCTTTGTTGCATCACAAGTGTTTTCGAAACTTCAATAGTTCACGTGACTTTGGCAGTTTGATACGCACTCCGAACCACTGATTCGAAATGAAAGATACGTAAAGCTTCGATGCTTCATGAAGCAGTGTTTTGAAAACGCCCTTCACTAGATATTGTTGAATAGAATACAATCACTGAATTGATTACCAAAAGTTTAATAGTGTTTATTTCTTTATCAGTGAACAAGCCTATACTCTGTACAATACTTGCCTCAGAGTGTGGTCGAAAAATGTGTCGATACTTCTGCATTTAGTTTTATTTTGTAGTGCTCCATGGAGCTATTTAATTAACAGCCCTACAAAATATCTGTTATCTTGCAGCTTTAAAAGTAAAGTGTGTAATTTTCAACATTGTTTCACTCAATGGAATGAGTTTGGTCCAGGGCTATCTGAAAGACAAGCAGAGTGTTTGAAATTTGTTTAAAAATAGTCTTTGTTTCGGCAATTACATTTGGTGCCACTAGTGATGCAGAAATTACACCTCTACGGTATAAGAATACAATTTAAGCAAATTATTCTATTCTATTCTTTTATAATATTCTATTATACAGCTTCTTAAAGCAACATGAGACTTTTCGATCCCCACTGTTTTATTTCCTTTGTAAACACAGGATGCTCACAGTGATAATCAGCTCTCTGTTGGATAATGCATATCCACGCTTGGCTGTCAGACAGTCTGTAAGTGATAGCTTCAGAATTTAGCATAATTTTCCATAAGATTTATTTTGTAAGTTTTAAAATGTGAGCTAGCTCACAATTATGACCTTTTCAAAGATGTCGTGCTAGTATATGGTGACTGGTGATCCCAGTGAATGGAAGGGTTAAAAAAGTTTTATGTTGTCCTTGAGGCTTTTTTTGGTGGAAAGCGAAACTTTCCAGACACTGGCTGACTGAGAAGGTCAAGAAAGTTGCTAAATGCTGCGGCTGATCAAAGGCTAATGTCTTTCCTCTTCTTTCTCCTTATTGTCACCACTGTTTAGAGGTTGGCCTTTCTCTTTGCCGGTCCACATGAATCTAGACTTTGCTCTGTCTCCAGGAATACAGCTTTTGGAGAGAACAAGGCTCATTTGTCAAACACTGTTAGCAGCTCCCTGGCAAATGTTTTACCCTTTTATCTTTGTTCAAAAGGAGATTTGCTGTCGCACTTCCATATTTAAGCTGTCATGGTGTTCCTTTTTTGTAGCCTGCACTTTGTGAGCCAAGTTTAAACAAGAGTGGTGGCTTAGAAAAATAAGAAAGCAATTTGCTGTTCCAACAAATGGCTGAATTATGAAGATCCACACTGCAGGCGTGTACAATGCTTTGAAGTGTCAGGGAATTGACAATGCTCTCTAGAGTGTTGCCCTTTTTTCTGCTCTCCTTTTTTTCCGTTGAGAGAGTTTGTAGCATCTCAAATGATAATCCAGCTTCATGTCGCTTTATGAATCTCTAATGACCCAAGGTTGTTTTCTGTTTGCAGTCTGTGCTAACTGTATATATGCTATTTATTTAAAGCACTTAAACCACTGGAGACATTTTTATTGCTGTTTAAAATGACTGCCATTAAATTATATTTTATTTGTTGTGAGGATTGTGCCATTTAACATTGCTGTCTCAAAGTAGTCCCAAAGTAAATGGCAACATTTCAGTTAGTGTTCTGAATAATACAATTAATATATTAAATTAGAAACTATCAACAGAATGTTATGACATTTCTGGCATTTCAGGAGCTATTCAGTAAAGCAATGCTTTATGTTATGCTTGATTTGCATAATTTGAATTCATTTTTTTTGGACTGAATTGCCTAATATGGTAATTGAAAAAGCTTAATGTGTTAGAACAGAACTAAGAACCTTTTATGCCATTTTCAGTCTCGACTGTCTATGTATAAGACTCAAATTTTGAATATGAGGGTTTTTCTACAGGTAAAAATCCTTACATTCCTCGAAATACTACAACCCAAATTCCGGAAATGTCGGGACGTTTTTTTTAATTTGAATAAAATGAAAACTAAAAGACTTTCAAATCACATGAGACAATATTTTATTGACGATAGAACATAGATAACATAACAAATGTTTAAATGGAGAAATTTTACAATTTTATGCACAAAATGAGCTCATTTTAAATTTGATGCCTGCTACAGGTCTCAAAATAGTTGGGACGGGGGCATGTTTACCATGTTTACCCCCTCTTCTTTTCAAAGCAGTGTAAAGACGTCTGGACATCGAGGTAATGAGTTTCTGGAGTTTTGGTGTTAAAATTTGGTCCCATTCTTGCCTGATATAGGCTTCCAGCTGCTAAAGAGTTCGTGGTCGTCTTTGACATATATTTCTCTATAGGTGAAAGATCTGGACTCCAGGCAGGCCAATTCAGCACCCGGACTCTTCTACGACGAAGCCATGCTGTGGTGATAGCTGCAGTATGTGGTTTTGCATTGTCCTGCTGAAATACACAAGGCCTTCCCTGAAATAGACATCGTCTGGAGGGGAGCATATGTTGCTCTAAAACCTTTATATACCTTTCAGCATTCATAGTGCCTTCCAAAACATGCAAGCTGCCCATACCGTATGCACTTATGCACCCCCATACCATCAGAGATGCTGGCTTTTGAACTGAATGCTGATAACATGCTGAAAAGTCTCCCTCTTCTTTAGCCCGGAGGACACGGTAGCCGTGATTTCCAACAAGAATGTCAAATTTGGACTCGTCTGACCATAGAACACTTTTTCACTTTGAAACAGTCCATTGTAAATGAGCCTTGGCCCACAGGACACGACGGCGCTGCATGATAGAGCTTTAGTTGGCATCTTCAGATGGCACAGTGGATTGTTTAGCGACAGTGGTTTCTGGAAGTATTCCTGGGCCCATTTAGTAATGTCATTGACACAATCATGCCGATGAGTGATGCAGTGTCGTCTGAAGACCTGAAGACCACGGGCATCCAATAAAGGTCTTCGGCCTTGTCCCTTACACACAGAGATTTCTCCAGTTTCTTTGAATCTTTTGATGATGTTATGCACTGTGGATGATGAGATTTGCAAAGCTTTTCCAATTTGACGCTGAGGAACATTGTTTTTAAAGTATTCCACAATCTTTTTACGCACTCTTTCACAGATTGGCGAGCCTCTGCCCATCTTTACTTCTGGGAGACTCTGCCTCTCTAAGACAGCCCTTTTATTGCTAATCATGGTACAGACCTGATATCAATTAACTTAATTAGTTGCTAGATGTTCTCCCAGCTGAATCTTTTGAAAATGTCTTGCTTTTTCAGCCATTTGTTGCCCCCGTGCCAATTTTTTTGAGACCTGTAGCAGGCATCAAAAGTGAAATGAGCTCATTTAGTGGATAAAAGTGTACAATTTCTCAGTTTAAACATTTGTTATTTTATCTATGTTCTATTGTGATGAAAATATTGGCTCATTTGATTTGAAAGTATTTTAGTCTTCATTTTATTTAATTTTAAAAAATGTCCCAACATTTCCTGAATTTGGGTTGTACTGTGAACGTAGTCAGATAGCCAAAATATAGTGTGTTTAGTATTGGGATGATGCCTTACAGCAGAATTCACTGGAAATAATAACACTAGCAAAGATGGATATATCTCAGAATCTACCTTTTTATCCCTATTATCTGTCTTGTCTTATATTTGTTGGCAGCACTGGAAAAACTGCATCCATTTTTTTGGTAGAAGATACCAGCCATGACAGCTTCTGATACTGTGAGTGTATTTCAAATGAGTTTCCACACATTTGGGGATTATAACAGATGTCATACATGTGGGGATTATTCTGTTTGAATCCTCACAACAAATAAAAACAAATGTAGAAACATCTCTCATGACATGTTACTTCTGACTGAGCATAGTAATGCTGTGGAGTTGGAGAGTAATTGATATATATATAGTTTTTTAATATGCAATTAATTATGCCCCCTGACCTGTGCATAAACTTCTTTGGGGGCTTTTCTCTGCAAACATTGCTGTATGTAAGTAATTGTGATTAATTAATTGGCATATCATGCCATTATTTGATTAAAATGAACAGCCCTAACTTTATGATGCATGTGGAACTAGGAGCTGTAATGTTGACCTGGTAATTTTGTTATTTACTAGCTAGCATCTGGTGTCTGCTGAAGCGAAAACATCACTAGCACTGGACCAGAGGTAATAAAGGCACAAACCACACAGAATATTTATCCACACCCCCCAAGGGCACTACAAATGAAGATAGTAACACATAAATTACAGCACTACAGAGAATTATAAACAATGCAGTGTTCACCTGTACAATTATTTGATTAATTAGGACCTTAAGTGTGACCTGTAGAGTGCATTCAGCATTCCCCAAACGTCAGCTGAAAACTACTCCCAGAGTTATATATTGTTTTTAAGAAAAAAAAAGATACTATGGAAGCCATGAGTCATTGCTAATATTTATTAGGATGCACACGATAATCAATCGTAAAGTATTAGAGCTCTGATTATAATTGAACTGCCTTTTACAGGGAAAGTGAGTCATCTATAACACAATAAGAAAACAACATGGCTTCTGAAAAAGTCCCACTCAAGGAAAAATAAACCTTTTAGTGGTACTTTACCAAAGACATCAACAAAGGCATAGCATAAATTAAGAAAAATGTGCAGTATTACTTGAAAAAACATTTGTGTTGAAGAGGCTATTGCTATGCCCTAAAGCACTCTTCTGTCTTCTGAAGTCATATGTTGCTTAATGTTACAAACAGACAAAAATTATACCTCGTTTCTTCCTCTCCAGGTTGTTAAAGGGATAGTTCACCCCAAAATGAAAATTCTGTCATCATTTACTCACCCTCAAGTTGTTCCAAACCTGTATGAGTTTCTTTCTTCTGTTGAACACAAAAGAAAATATTTTGAAGAATGTTTGTAACAGTTAACCAAACAGTTGTGGAGCACCATTGACTTCCATTGTATTTTTTTCCCCATACATTGGAAGTCAAGGGTGCCCCACAACTGTTTGGTTACAAACATTCTTCAAAATATATTTTTTTGCATTCAACAGAACATAGAAACTCATACAGGTTCAAAACAGCATGAGGATGAGTAAATGATGACAGAATTTTCATTTTTTGGTGAACCTTTAACTGCCGCAACCGAATGAGTCAGTGAGATCAACTCGAGAGCCAGATCAGTCAGATTCCTGAATTAATCATTCAAGCTGGGTTTGTGAACTGAATGCACTGATTCAAAGAGCAGAATAATAAAAAAACAAACAATTGGTGAGTTAATCAGGCATCACTACTTACTGTAGGTTTTTTAATGAATAACAACTTTAATTTCTGTTTATTTCAGACTAGACTTGAAATATATTGCATGAATCATATGTAAAACTTTTTTTTTTAGCTTGAAAGCCCCAATCCCCATTCATTAGGGCATTAACTGTGTGGAAAAGAGCCATCAGCTCAGTCTTCAAAATCGTGTGTCAGTGAACAAAGAAAGTCATATGGGTTTGGAACAACATGAGTAAATGATGAATTTTTATTTTAGGGTGAACTATTCTTTTAATACATTACCCATATGGCCACATTGAGACATGGAGAGCATCTTCGGTTACACTTTATTTTAAGGTTTCAGTATTACAGTGTAATTATACATTTAAGCACTGAGTAATGACAATTAAATACATGTACTTAAAATAGGGTTAGGGTTAGGATGAGGGTTTGGTTTAGGGTTAATTGCATGTAATTATGCTTAATTTCTTGTTATTACTACAGTAAATACATGTAACATATGTAACAATGACACTGTAAAATAAAGTGTTATCGCATCTTCCTATCAGAAGACATTTACTATGAATGATGGTGTCTTTTATCAGAGTTTTGTGCTTAGTCAAAGTTACGCATAGATGAAACTCAGCTAGAGAGATATTGTATGACCTTGATCCTCACCGTGCTGTTTTTATCTGGATTTTTCTTATTTCATGAGGCGCATTCTCTAAAAACCTCTCCTGAATCTCAATGAGCTGTTGATAGAGTTTTAAGATCAGGATCATCTCCCGGTCAAGGCTAAAAGAGAAAGACAAATCAAAACGGAAAAGGAAAGTAAACCTGCTGAAAAAAAAAGTTGACACCAAATAGCACCAATGGCATTTCAAGGTGTGAAATAATGAGGAAATAGCACACGTTTCTTTGGCTTTCCTTAAAAAACTGCAGGGGAACGTGCAAATTGACCTGGCTCCCGGAGGAAATGACTTGCCTCCTGAGCCTTCTTTGCACACTGTGCTTGTCACGGAGACAGAGCAATGGGAAATGCCGGTGTTTTAGCTTGTCCACAATGACAGGCAAGGAAATGGAGCGCTACCTGACCCGCATGTGAATCCAGTCAAGCCCTCATCTGTGGGGGCCGTTGGTAAACAAGCCTTTCCTCTGTCAATCAGCCCACTGTCCCCTCTATTCTTCCTGTCAGATTAACACAGCAATATCCCCCCTGTCAGTTGTCCACCCAGATAGCACCTCTAACAGCCACTGAATTCATTTTTCATACAGACATTGTCTGTAAACCCCTAACTCCCCATCCCACAAAGAAAACACAAACCGTGATCACACCCAACACACGTGCACCATTGTGATTGACAGGGTCTCTGCTGGAATTTTTTCACAGAGAAATTAATGCAGGACACAGTTTGAGATGTTGTCAGCAGCAAAAATCTGAAAGAACTGTTAAAGGGATAGTTCACCCAAAAATGAAAATTTTGTCATAATTTACTTACCATCATGTTGTTCCAAACCTTTATGAGTTTCTTTCTTCTGCTCTACACAAAAGAAGATATTTTGCAGAATGTTGGTTGTCAAAGAGTTGATGCCAGCCATTGACTTCCATAGTAGGAAAAAAAAATACTATGGACATCAATGTCTACCGTCAACTGTCTGGTTTTTTAGTCTCTTGGTAACAAAGGTTGCATTTATTTAATCAAATATACAGTAACAACATTAATATTGTGAAATAGTATTACAATTAAATCAATGAATTTATTTTGTAACATTATAGATGTCTTTGCTGTCACTTCTGCTCAGTTAAATGCATCCTTGATGAATTAAAGTATTAATTTCTTTAAAAAAAAAAAAAAACCTTACTGACCCCACATTTGAACAGTAGTGTATAAACTGTTTATTTTAAGCATCAGCTATGTCAAACATAGCATGAAATCAGAGCTACATTTTCAGTCATATTCTTGTGTCAGATCTCACTGGTACATATTTTTCAACAGATTTATGTTAATTACAATGCATAAAATTCAAAGCACTTAAATATTAAACTGTGGTGTGTTATTTATCTTCAAATGTTTATGTATACTTCTTGAGTGTTATAATTTGCCTAGTTATAAGCTAAATTAATATGTGTGTAATGGTGTGTGACACTTTTATGACATTTAAGTCATTGCATCTTAAAGGGGCCAAGAAAAGCATTTAGCTTATGAAGTTAGCAATTTTTTTTTATGTTATATGTCTTGTTTGTTTAAATAATATCAAATAATTTCCATTTCATGGCCCCTTTAAATGCATTTTAGGATAGTCAAACCTCTTTTTATAGACTGCAGACATACACTGTGACTTCAGCATTTTATTTTTGTTTGCAAGGTAGTCGTTGTCACCTGCCACCAGTGGCTTACTTTAATCACTAATGGTGTGTGTTGTGTAAAGAAATGAAGATGTTCCCTTTTTTCCTGTAAGAAACTAAAAGTATCTCTTACTTTTCTCATGTGAAGCACTTGGCAGCACTGAACCAGTTTTAAATAAGCGCTAAGCTACACTAATTACTTGACGCATTTTAATTAGAAATATAGTTCTAGACCACTCAGTGTGATTTTGCTAATGATAATTTGTTCTGTTTGAAACTTGTCTTTGGAATCTTTTAATAGTTCTTAAGGGATTTTTATCCATTTTGCTTATTTTTGCCAGACTGATTTGGAACCCCATTCTCTCCAAAATCCCACCCTCTCAAGATATACTGCTATGTACTGCTATATATCATATATATATGATATACTGCTCTGACCCTTCTTGGCACGGAGTGTACAAGTTCATGACAAATTGTCACATCTGTCCTGTTTAACTCCTGGATGATGAGCTCCTTAAATACCCTGATCTTTAATGGGGAGTGTTGCTCAACTGGTCTCTACAGAATCCCCCACAGGCGCTCAAGAGTGTTAAGATTGAGTGCAATACATGACCACAGAAGGTTTTTCACCTTGGGAGAATGCATATCCTCATTGTCATGTTGAAAAAATGCCCAACAATACAGGAAATGAGGAAAGGATAACATCTTCTGTTTCAAGTTAGTGTATTAAATTACACAGTGGTGTGGGAATTCATGACAGCATTGATAAAGCACAACTCCCTCACACCTTCAGCACTCATACATCCCTATATAAGAGGTTTACTACCACTGAACTTTACTGTGGGAACCAGGCACTTCTCACTGTACTCCTCCTCTAGCAACACCATAACATTTTGGATGCTGTTAGATCTAATCAATCGATTTGGTCTCATGAGACCAGAGTATTGATTCCCAGAATCTATATTTTGTAAATATGGGCTTTGGAAGAGGCTAACTGACTTTATTGTGCTTTGGCTACAGTAGGTAGTTCCAGTGAGAACAACAACCATGCATGTCATTTCTGCAGGCTGCATCTTACTCTGTGTGATAAACAGTCACTCTTCTCATAGCTTTTGCTGGCTCTGAGACACTCGCTTGGTATTTCTCCTGCTCTTTGTCTAGCAAAAAAATCCCTCATCCCTAAATGAAAGCTTAAAATTTAGGCCTGATTATTTCAGGGGCCTTGTCACAAGTCCATTGTGTTTGAATTTCTGTGTTACTTTTGCTATATTTTCACACTTAAAACAATGATTTGGTAATAATCCTCTTGTACCACTGTCCTCTTTTGTGCTAAGAAATAAGTCTCCTGACAGTTCTCTCCCAAGTGGTTTCATTGTTGTCAGCATTAAGTCTGAGAGTGATTCAGTGGGCTATATACTTTTAATTGTCATGAAATTACTTCTCTTTAAATGTTTTGGTTCAACATACCTGTTGATCAAACATTGCCTTAAACTTACACCAGCAAAGTTTTATTTTGTTTTATTTAGTAACTTTTAGGAGGGTGTACTCATTTTTGATACACAACATTTTATCACCTTGATAAAAAAATCGTATTTCCCTGAATAATTTTGACATGCTTCTTTGGTAATTGATTAAGCAGACTTGCTGGAACGTTATATCTCTAAAGAACCCTAACATGTCTTCTAAGTAATTGAGTAATTGCTGACTTTCAGAAGTTTCAGAGGGGGTGTACTCATTTATGCTATGCACTGTATATAATCACACTAGATATTAGCAGACCCAGGATGTTCAAAGTCTTCTAATGATGCCCTGTGGTAAGAGTCGTTTTTGCTGTTTAGAGCCTATGATTGTCACAGACTGGTGTGATTTCTCCGGACACCTATTTTAGTGATATATGTGTGGTAGATGGGATATTTTGTGTGTACAATTCCACAAAAAAATCGATTACAGCACCTTTTATGTCTCCAGGTATAAACCACACCAAAAACAACCAAATGATGAAAATAAGTGTAAAGAGGCCTCGCTAACAATTCTAAATGAAAAATGCACACGATTTTCACAAGGGATTGGTTGTTATGTGGTGAGTGATTTGATTTTCAGGAGAAATGCATGTGCTTTTAGGAATTTACCACTCATAGGCCAGTCTCACAGACAGGGCTTAGATTAAGCCAGGATTAGGCCTTAGTTCAAATAGGACATTTAAGTAGCTTTTATAAACATGCCAGAAAAACTTTACTGATGTGCCTCTTGAGACAAAATAATGCCACTGACATATTTTAGTTAAAACAGCTCATACTAGGTTTAAGCCTTGTCTGTAAAACCAGGCGTGTTTCTCAGAAGTGTATATGCAGGTCTTGCAGGCCTTGTGAATATACAGTGGCATTGATGTGAACTGACAGGGTGACCCCGTGATTGCTCTTGTTTTGATCACAATCAGCATAATACCGAAATCTCCAAAAGGGTTAGTTCACCCAAAAATGAAAATTCTGTCATTAATTACTTACCCTCGTGTCGTTCCAAACCCGTAAGACCTTTGTTCATTTTCAGAACACAAATTAAGATATTTTTAATGAAATCTGAGAGGTTTCTGTTCCTCCATAGAGATCCAACGCAACTACCACTTTCAAGGTCCAGATTCCAGAAAGTTAGTAAAGTCATCATTAAAGTACTCCATATGACTCCAGTGGATCAACCTCAATTTTATGAAGCGATGCGATTGCTTTGTTTGTGCAAAAAAAACAACAACATAATTTACCAATTTATTTTCAAAATAATATTATCCAAAGCGTTCACGCAACAATGTCAGCTCTTGTGTGAACACAAAACGCATGTGTCGTGGTGCTCTCGTGAACACTCGTGCATGTGGATTGTGTTGCAAAATTGGATCAACCTCAATTTTATGAAGCGATGCGATTGCTTTGTTTGTGCAAAAAAAACAACAACATAATTTACCAATTTATTTACAAAATAATATTACCCAAAGCGTTCACGCAACAATGTCAGCTCTTGTGTGAACACAAAACGCATGTGTCGTGGTGCTCTCGTGAACACTCGTGCATGTGGATTGTGTTGCAAGTCTGAACACGCATGTGTCGTAATGCTCTCGTGAATGCGCATTCGCAGATCAATATTTTAGTAAATAAAGTGGTCAATTTTGTTTTTTTGCGCAAACAAAGCACTCGTGTCGCTTCATAAAATTGAGGTTAAACCAGTCACATGGAGTACTTTAATGATGTCTTTACTAACTTTCTATACCTTGAAAGTGGTAGTTGCGTTGGATCTCTGTGGAAGGACAGAAAGCTCTTAGATTTCATTAAAATATCTTCATTTGTGTTCCGAAGATGAACGAAAGTCTTACGGATGTGGAATGACATGAGGGTGTGTAATTAATGACAGAATTTGGTTACACTTTATTTTAAGGTGTCTTTGTTACAGTGTAATTGCACATTAAAGTACTGGGTAATATTAAGTAACTACATATACTTACTGTAGGGTTAGGATTAGGGTTTGGTTTGGTTTAGGGTTAGTTGCATGTAATTATGCATAATATATAGTTATTACTATAGTAACTACATGTAACATATGTAACAATGACACTGTAAAATAAAGTGTTTCCCAGAATTTTCATTTTTGAGTAAACTTACCCTTTAAGGTAGCATATTTCAAAATGGTTTCATAAAATTATCTGAAATCAGGCATTAAAACATTTAAGGTTGGTCCAGTGAATGCACATGTAATACTAAACAGATCAATAAGGCTCTTTTAACTAAAAGGCATGACTTCCTTTCCTACAGGCCTCATATTGAAAGTTGCCATTCATTTTTATAGGTCGTCTGTGCCTTCATATTCTCTCTGTCAAAGTTCAAAACATAAGTCCCATATTACTTGTGGGTTTGGCTGCAAAAAGTAATATTTTCTGATATTAAAAAAAATCTCTGTCTGCATTTGACACCTTCACCTCATACAAAGCAAAGAAGGATACTCTCCTCAAAAGAAATATGATTTTATATGACCGTATCCATTTATATTTCTGGAGATGAGAGCTCACCATAATATGTTATGAATCAAATAAGGTGAACCATTTCACACGTAATGTCTTTTTATATGAACGGGGGGAGAGCAATCCAAAACATTCAGAGAAATGTTTCAATATAATGCTTTGAAATGCCGATAATGAACCAGATTTTTGTTTGAAATTTTAAAGGCTAAGGTTAAGGCTAATGATAAGCACAACTATTATGCTCTGATATAAAGTATGGGCCATCGATGTATCCATAAATGGTGTTCTTAAATTGTGTAGCGCATTTTTTGAGAAAATGAGTTCTTGGTTTGTGAATGGTTTGTGAATGTCTGGACATTCCACTCTTTGAAATCTGTCATTATGGTACCTGTCGCATATGTTGGAAGATGAAAGCAATATCTTTCACCTTTGTGACATGCAATATGTGTTTCTCACATAAAATGTCATCCTAATGATCATGAAAATGTGTTCTGTAACATATGAACGTTTTTTTTTCATGTTATACACGGTATACCAGTCAAATTTCATAGCTTTGAAATCTTTGTTTTTATTATCCAGATTTTTGAATAATTAATTTTAAAGAATTGCATA
>RJVU01020258.1:2507125-2517376 GCA_003731715.1 Anabarilius grahami
ACAGGTCAGCACAAGACACATATAAACATTTTCTTTTTTAAGACCTAAAAAAGTAAAAATCTTCTGAGCTCCCTGCGTTGCATCTTCTCACTATGTCAAGTTTTGGAATTTCAATCCACCAAAACAACATTTTGAACATACTTACACAGGGTATAGTATTAGGCTCTTAGCATAGCTTTAAAAAAAACCCTTCAGCAGTCCAGGTCCCGGGGTCGAATGGGGCAGCCGTAGAATAGGGCTACTGAGAATACAGCAGGAATACTGAGAAGTGGCCAGGCTGATTTGTAAAAGGCTTTTCACACTGTGAAGAGCACAGACAACCACATCTAAAACGGCTGTCCCCCAGGAGTTCCTGCCATTCTCCACCAGGGTCAGAGAGGCATTTGATTTTGTTTTCCTCCACCAGACTCCCCTACGGTTAATCCATATGAAATTCAATCGTTATGGATGCCTCTCCGTGCATAAACAGATGCACCTATACATCTGTCCACTCCATTTATGTACATTAGAGAAGAAATACCTGAAAGTAAACACATGGTGCTCACTAAATCAGAGGGATATGAGATCTGGTGAAACATTGCATTTTATCTTAAAGTGCATAATTATTACTTGTCATCTTTCATATATTTTGTGCAGTAAGAAGCTCTACCTCAGCCCACATGATTTCTCTATAATGTAAATGGGTTATTTGGTCTGTCTGCCGTTTGTGGTTATGTTGCATTTTGTTATGTTAGATATATATTTGTGTATGTATATATATTAATAATAGTTTGTATATATACTGTTACGAGCCTCCTTTCTAAGGTCTAGGGGCAGGAAAGGAGGGTGACAAAAATTACAGGGAGAGAAAGAGAGAACTCCCGTCTCCAGGTCCCAGGACAGGCACAAAGCACAGTGAAACCAAATTTCAAAGTGAAAAGATATAACAAGTTTTATTTAAATAATCAGTGGGACATAAAAAAAATAAGACCTCAGGAGGGGAAACGGCCAAAGCAACAAACAAAAGACATTTCTTCTCCTGAGGGTATTTGCAAGATGGCACCGCGCATGGCAGCCTCAGTGCTTAGCTCTTCAGTGTTTGTTCTGTTTTTGTTAGTTTTTCCTGTTTTTTTTTTTCAAACACCATCAGTTTTACCAGGGATGAACTGCTGAACATTCGGCAGTACACACCACAAAATCTTTTACCGGATTTCGATTATTCAGACGTTTTGTTGAATGTTGTAGTCGGCGGAGCGGCAGCGCTGTTAACACGCTTCAGGGCGCGCAGACGGGGGAAGCGCGCCGGCGCTCTCGTGAAGCTCAGACAGCGCGGATTAAGAACGCCGCTCCCCAGCATCCATCTGGCGAATCTCCGCTCTCTGCCTAACAAAACGGACGAACTCCTTCTGCTCTCCTGGACAAATAAGGATTTTTCTAACTCGGCTGCTCTGTGCTTCACGGAAACCTGGCTGAACAACGCCATTCCGGACAGCCTGTTAAGTCTGCCGGGCTTTCAACTGTTTAGATCAGATCGCGACGCAGAATCAACGGGGAAATCATGCGGCGGCGGGACGTGCTTTTACATCAACGAAAGGTGGTGTTCAGATGTAACTGTGTTAAAGAAGATGTGCTGTCCCGATCTTGAAACACTCTTCATTAACTGCAAGCCGTGGGAGTTTTGCTCGTTCATTCTGGTGAGCGTCTACATTCCTCCGCAAGCGCACGATACTCGCTGATATGATCACAGAGAGCGAGCAACAACACCCGGACTATGTTTTAATAATTCTCGGGGACTTTAATAAAGTGGTTCTCTCACGTGAACTTCCAAAATACAGACAGCATGTTACTTGTCCCACCAGAGACAGTAATACACTGGACCACTGTTACACAGCAATAAGGGATGCATATCACTCTGTCCCACGGGCAGCTTTGGGGCTCTCTGATCACTGTCTAGTTCATCTCATACCGACCTACAGGCAGAAACTGAAATCAGCTAAACCTGTAGCAAAGACTGTAAAGAGATGGACCACCGAAACAGAGCAGGCTTTACAATCCTGTTTCGAATGGACTGATTGGAGTGTTTTTGAAGCTGCTGCCACCGATCTGGACGAGCTCACAGAGACTGTAACTTCATATATCAGTTTCTGTGAGGATTTGTGCATTCCTACAAAGACTCATTTCACTTACAACAATGACAAACCCTGGTTCATGACAAACCCTGGTTCACTGCAAAACTCAGCCAGCTCCGTCAGGCCAAAGAAGATGCTCGCAGAAAAGGGGACAGAGTCTTGTACAAACAGGCCAAATACACACTGGAAAAGGAGATTAGAGTGGCAAAGAGGAATTATTCTGATAAACTTCGGAATCAGTTCTCTTCTAATGACACAGCTTCAGTGTGGAAAGGTCTGAAAGACATCACCAATTACAAGACACCATCCCCCAGCTCTGTGGCAAATCAACACCTGGCAGACGATCTGAACGAGTTTTATTGCAGGTTTGAGAAATCACCATTCACACCTCCAACAACCCCCCTCTCCCCCACACCTACAATTCAGTTTAGTGAAGATGATGTGTGCCATGTCTTCAGAAAGAACAAGAGAAGAAAGGCACCAGGCCCAGACAGCGTTTCACCAGCCTGTCTGAAAACCTGTGCTGACCAGCTGGCCCCCATCTTCACACAGATCTTCAACAGGTCACTGGAGCTGTGCGAAGTCCCCTCATGCTTCAAACGCTCCACCATCATCCCCGTCCCAAAGAAACCCAAAATTACTGGTCTTAATGACTACAGACCTGTGGCTCTAACGTCTGTGGCCATGAAGTCATTTGAAAGACTGGTTCTGGCTTATCTGAAGGACATCACTGGACCCTTACTGGACCCCCTGCAGTTTGCTTACCGAGCAAACAGGTCTGTGGATGATGCAGTCAATATGGGACTGCATTATGTTCTCCAGCATCTGGACAGACCAGGGACTTATGTGAGGATCCTGTTTGTGGACTTCAGCTCTGCTTTTAACACCATCATCCCATCACTCCTCCAGCCCAAACTAACTCAGCTCTCCGTGCCCACCTCTGTCTGTCAGTGGATCACCAGCTTCCTGACAGACAGGCAGCAGCTAGTGAGGCTGGGAAAATTCTCATCCAGCACCCGCACCATCAGCACCGGCGCCCCTCAGGGCTGTGTCCTCTCCCCACTGCTCTTCTCCCTCTACACCAACGACTGCACCTCTAAAGACCCCTCTGTCAAGCTCCTGAAGTTTGCGGACGACACCACAGTCATCGGCCTCATCCGGGACGGAGACGAGTCTGCTTACAGACTGGAGGTTGAACAGCTGGCTGTCTGGTGCAGTCTTAACAACCTGGAGCTCAACACGCTCAAGACAGTGGAGATGATCGTGGACTTCAGGAGAAACCCCCCTGCTCTCCCCCCACTCACCATCATGAACAGCACTGTGACTGCAGTGGAGTCATTCAGGTTCCTGGGCACCACCATCTCACAGGACCTGAAGTGGGACATTCACATTGACTCCACTGTGAAAAAGGCCCAGCAGAGGTTGTACTTCCTTCGCCAGCTGAGGAAGTTCAACCTGCCACAGGAGCTGGTGAAACAGTTCTACTCTGCCATCATTGAATCCATCCTCTGCACTTCAATTACCGTCTGGTTCAGCTTAGCTACCAAATCTGACCTCAGAAGACTACAGAGGGTAGTCCGGTCTGCTGAGCGAATCATTGGCACAACCCTCCCCACTCTCCAAGAACTGTACTTATCCAGAGTGAGAAAAAGGGCAAAGAAGATCACTCTGGACCCCTCACATCCAGCACACTCCCTCTTTGAACTGTTGCCATCTGGTCGACGCTACAGAGCCCTGAGCACCAGAACGACCAGACACAGGAACAGTTTCTTCCCTCAGGCAATCCATCTCATGAACACTTGACAAACATGGAACACACAACACTATTACACATTATTTACTTAAAACACTTACTTATATTTCAAATTTGCACACATAACTGTACATACAATTGTCTATATTATATATTGTTTTTTGCTTTTTTTTCCACTTTGTTTATCTTGTAAATTTGTATATTATTATTTTATATTTTTTATTATGTGTCGTGTCTTGTCGCTGTCACTCTGTTGCACTGTGGAGCTTCTGTCACTAAAACAAATTCCTAGTATGTGTAAACAACATACCTGGCAATAAAGCTCTTTCTGATTCCGATTCTGATTCTGATTTGGAAATAACTTGCCTATCTTCAAAAGTAAAAGAGAAAACAGACATAAATTCTTCCCTTACTCCCTCTCCATTTAGACGCAGGAGAAAAGATGTAATCTTAAATGAAATGGCATCCACCTCCCTACAAATGAGCCCACAATAAAGATTAAGCAATGTATTAACTTCCTGAAAAACCTGACCACACAGGCCAGCACTGCACAAATAGATACAATAAAAGGGGTTACTTTCATTTACACACTTAAACTGGCTAAAGCTTCGTTTTTTTACTTGTACGCTAGTGTACGCGTACAGTCAAATGCATAGCCTTGCAAACTATACTTCATTTGACTCGTACACAAACACGGCGTTCGACGCATGCGCAGTTTTGAGCAATCTCTCGGCACGAGTTACAACCCATGTAAACGTGTATTCTTTCATGCGAGAGTTGTACAAATGAGGGTACTTTCATTGTCGCGGAACGCATGCAAGCTACAGCGACAATGAAAGTACCCTCATTTGTACAACTCTCGCATGAAAGAATACACGTTTACATGGGTTGTAACTCGTGCTGAGAGATTGCTCAAAACTGTGCATGCGTCGAACGCCCGTGTTTGTGTACGAGTCAAACAGGACATGGTTGCCACTTTATGGATGAACTAACTACTGTAAAAATTTAAATTAAATGCGCATGTGCAACCAAAATCCGGCGGTGCGCGTACCGTACGCGCATACTCTTCTGATGACGAAATTCACGTCACGCGCACTGTACGCTGACCTTCGTGTATGCGTAAAAAAGCGAGCTATACTTTGGGCTTAATGGTAACTACAACCTCAAGGTTACTGTGGTAAGCAGGGCGAGGCCAAGAGCCGTGGGAACGGAGCAAGGCTGGTAGCGCGAGTGTTAATGAGCATGCCACACCAGTCTCAAGTCCCATGGAGGAGCTCTGGACGGATAAAAGGAGGAGTGATGACAGTGGAAAACAAGAGAGGACCTAGTCTGGGACATTTATGTTGTGTTTTATTATGTTTATATGTGGCAGTCATCCACAAAGGGCTGCCGGTTTACTTTTGTTTTGCTGTTTGTTTAGTTTTGGATTAAAGTTTATGTTGAACGTTCGCTGGTTCCCACCTCCTTCTTCCCTGAACACAAACCTTGTTACATTTACCTACTATTCATACTCACATGGAAGTTAGCACACAGCATATTTTCCTTAGTATTCACTTAACCACAACAAGTAACATAACATACACAATGTAAGCAATAAGTTCTATGACTGAATAATGACAGTCTCTCACAAAAGGAAAACTTCAGCCTCTCTCCTTTATTCGGATCATTCTGGGTTCTTGTATATTGCTCCACTTATACCTTAACGAGCTGGAACATGAATCAGATGGAGCTCCCAAACCTGTCAGGTAGATAGTGGGAGGAGCAACAGGGAATCACAAACAAAGAGAATATACAGAGACAAGGGCTGTATCTGACATTGCATACTTCCCTACTATATAGTAAGCGAAAAACATTATGTGACAAAAGAAGTATGTCCGAATTCACAGTGTTCATAAAAGAGTAGGCAAAAAGTACTTGGATGACCTCTTTCTGTGATATTCTGAAGTGTACGATGGACACTTTACTATCCAATGAGGCCACAGGAGAGGATTTGGGAATGGTGGTGAATTAATACAACTGATGGGCCATTTACACGACACTGTTTTCAACTAAAAACTGAAAACCTTTTATGTGTTTTGACCGTTCATTTACACAACAATGGCGTTTTGGTGGCCTGAAAACACAAACGTTTGAAAACGGGTTTCAAAGTGCAAGTTTTTGAAAATGGTCTCTGAGTAAACAACAAAAACGCGTATCTGTGAAAACGATGACGTCATGCACATGCGCTTTACATGTTCAGTCTATAGTGTTTCATCTCCATCTAATGGCCTGACAGCAGATTACAGCGTTTTTAGTCATTTTCACGGACAACGGTGTTGTCTGTACGTGGAAAACTCAAAGGGAAAAACTTCTCAGTTTTAACCATATCGTTGTCATGTAAACGTACCCTGAATCTGGTAGGTCACGTGATAATGACAACATGGCAAATGTAGTAGGTTACATTCATTCTGCACACATTGATACTATATAGACATTTTTTTTTTCAGGTGTGAAGTAATTATTAAAAATAAATACCTCAAGAGAGTATTCAAGTGAATGAAGTGTATAATTTCTGCATAATACATAAAAAATGTTAACTTTCTTGAATATGTCCTTTGTGTCCATGCTGATTGTATTCCACTGTATTTTCCAGTTGCCAGGCTGCATCACAGCTATGCAGGCAGTTATTGGTCCAAAAACTGACATAGAAACCAGCCTGCAAGGCTCTTCATTGCGGTCGTAAGTTCCCTCTTTTTGCCACCCAAGGCTCTATTCTTTTCTCTGGCTATGCAACAGCTCTCTTAGCCTCCCTGAGTGCATTCTCACATGATTCGATTACTGCTAACTCACTGAGCTCTGGAGAAGCCAGAGGCGCAAATGGCTCCAGGTCTGGCTTTCAGAGCAATCACACCCCTGGCCATTTGATCCAAACATTCAGTGGCTGCTGTCATTGTCATTTGCCGCCTCAAATGGGTCGTTACCTGCATTTTCATTATCTGTCACGCTAAAGTAAGCTTGGTGAAACGAACCGACATCAGAAAGGCATGGGAGGAGGGACCGCTATGAGGGGACGCTGGGTGGCTTGGAGCAGTTTCTATTGTTCAAACTCCCTTTGAATGGTGGAACACCCACAGCTCCATCTTCCACTCCTGTCTGCCCTGGATTTTAAATATTTATTTCTCTCCCCCATCATCTATCATGCGACATTGCTCTGTGAATTTAAAGTGAAAAGATCAAAAGCACTGAATGACTTTCTCTGCAAAGAACATTTGAATCCCAGCCATGCTGAACCACCCAAACAATTACTCTCCTGTCCCTGATATATCGGTGCTACACCACTGATACGCCTCTGATACTTTGCTGATAAATTACTGATCTGTTACATGTATTGAGCTGAGACAGGCAGACAAAGTCCACAGCAGTTTGAAGATCATCTATTGTGCCCCTAATGTGGTGAATGACCAATAACATTAAATAATGTGAACTGAACAATGTTATCTGAATAGCAATTACTTTCCTACAGAGGCCCTAAAGGGACATGGTGGTGTGGAAAAAAGAGGATGGGATATTTCAAAACTTTTGTGTTGCGTTCCCCTGAGAAATTTTGCATTCTCTTGCAAAGAACTCAAAAGATTTTCGAGAAAATGCTAAGTTTCTCAGGGGAACGCAAACATTACAATACTATATTATTATTGCTATTGTTATTACGAGTTATTTATTTCATTTTATAAAATGGTTAGTTCCTGTTCTTGATTCTGATTGGTCAATAGCTGTGTTTTATTCACAATAAAAGACGGCTATGACCGCTTCACCCAACGGTTCTGTGCATCACTCCACAACACCCTTTGCAACCACTCTTAGCAACGTAAACTGTATGTTCTCAGTTGATATTGTTCATTCAAGCTTACTGTATTATAGAACAAGAAGAGTACTGTGAGAAAGAAGTTTATTACCTGCATTCAGATTTAGCATTTTCCTTCAGGTCTGTCCTATGTTCATATTAAAAAAATTTGTTTAAATGTCTGATGAATTATCTTGTCCTTTTAGCAGTTAAGGGGTTTTCCCGTGACTGACAGCGCTAGTCAAAGCATTTGTCAGTTGCGTCTTGTTCCGTGTTCACAACAATTCAGTTTTTTCAATATTAAAGTCTTCGCTACTGACTGACACACTCATAAAGACAGTCTTTGCCGCCATCTAATTGTGTAATAATGTAACTTATGTTGCTGTTCACGGTCAGGGACTATTTTTTCCGGAAGACTTTTAGTGAAAGTTTACTTCATGAAAGTTGCATTGATACATATTTTTGGCTTTAATATTTGTATTGTGTGGTAACCTTTTTATAAAAGCAATAAGGTACTCAAGGCTAGTGCTGTATTGTGAATATGTCACGGCTGAAGGGTGTTAGGCACGACGCGAAGCTACAGCACAGCCTCGACTACCTTATTGCTTACCCATATTATTTTTATTTACATGTAAAAATGTCACAATTCCTGCCTTATTGAGCAATGTTGCAAATCGTCCCTTTGCGCCACGATGGCCTCGTGGCGTCGGTACCCGCGGTGGTAGGCATTTTGGTTGACTACCTACTATAGTTGCAAATTTACTTGTAGTTAGTAGAATGTCTAACGTGAACTATCAAAAGTGTTACCAAAAAACATAATGTATACAGTAGCTATACACTATTTTGGGTAAATTGTCAATTTTTAATTAGAGTTAACAAATTTTTATAGATACTTTTCAGTACTGAATGAAATATATGTTGGCCTATAGTCAACATTTTTCTCACTTTTTCTTACATCTTGCATGATGCTTTTTCGAAGAGCTTGTTGCACTGCATTCTGAATCAAAGATGCCTGTGATGCCTCAAAACGCTGTCTAGATAGGTAGCACACTAGGTTTTGGAACAGAGATCAGAGGCTGTTTGTGCCAGATGTTCTGGTGGCATCCAACAAAAAATGGGAGATGTCCTCTAAGAGCTCAAAAGCTTGAATACAGATAAAATGATTTTTGGTATTAAAGTAATCTCTTTCATTATAGAACAACAGATGCTACTCAGGCTTAACAGATAAGATGGCTTCATCTCTGAGAACTGACAAAACGGCAGGACAAGGCAGAATGGAGGTTAAACAAAAATGTCAGCTTTTATTCATAATAAGATAGTCTTTCTTTCTTCTTTCCGTCTTCCTTTCTCTCAGATTGCTTTCCATGAAGAATTTTGAAATATATTTTTTAAACCCTTTAAATATTAAAATACCATTTTAACATTTGCAGAATCTTCTTGGGTATCTCTTAACATTAATTTATTTCTCTTTTTGATTATTTTTGCTTTAGTAAATGCTGCTTTTTCCCCCCAGAAGACTTTCTCTTTTACATTAATTCTGTGTGATGTTAGGCGCTAAGTGTAATCTGTTATCACCTTTTTCCATTAACATGTGTTTACGATTATTTAGTACAGTGCACATGAACTGAAAGCTGTCAAAGAAAACTGTAACCGAAGCTTTCAAGGCTTCAAATCATGCAAAAGCTGAACATAACAGCAATGTGTGTGTGCTGTCAGCGGTTGAAGTCTGCTCCTGTCAGGCACAACGCCAGACGTGTGGTATGTGTCTTCATTATGTTCAGAGAGGACAGTTAGTCACGCGTGACTCAGTAACATCCACAAAACAACAGAGTGAGGATCTGTCTGCATGAATCAAAACATTTGTATGTGTGCACATTCACAATCTTTTTAATCAATCAATCGTGACAAATGGTTCTCTGTGGTATTTCTGTTTTTTTAAAGTTTTTTTTTAGCCTGTTTAAAAATTTCTTTTCAACGATCCATTTCAGGACTAAGTAATGCACGGATACTCAAAGTTTGTAGCCTGAGGCCACTTGTTAAAAATTTGTGGTGACCATGGACCAGCAATTAAAAATTGCTTGGTAAGTAGGCTTATTTTCATTTAGAATTTTGGATATCCTTATGGTTTTTTATAAAACCTTTTGTGAATTAATCTGATTATTCTACAAATTAAATGTAATTTAAATATGTTATATAATGTCTTTGTCTAAGATTATGGGACTCAATATATGAAATATATGTGACCACACACCACAAAACCAGCCATAAGGGTTAATTTTTCGAAATTGAGATTTATACATCATCTAAAATCTGGAATCTGAGGGTGCAAAAAAATCAAAATATATTGAGAAAATCACCTTTAAAGTTGTCCAAATTAAGTCCTTAGCATTGCATTTCTGTGTGACTTATGACTGGTTTTGTTGTCCAAGGTCACATATATTAAAAAATGAACCAAAATAATGTAATTAATGTAAAATAATGCAATATGTATAAATCTGCAATACATTTGAAACTTAAATGGGTAATTTTTTTATATTATATTATATTATATTGTATTATTATAATATTAT
>RJVU01020258.1:2520006-2599346 GCA_003731715.1 Anabarilius grahami
GAGGGGGATATCTATATTCTAGGGGCTCTATATTATAGCTGAGCCCTCTGCGTGAGTTTTCTTTTAAGGCTACCGTTATTTTAGAACATTATTTTAAATTCCTTGGCGACGAGTCATGCAGCCACACTATGACAGGTATCACATTTGTTTCGTCAAACTTGTTAACTATATCATGAATTATATGATATATTCCGATTGTCAAATATATGGAAGTGAATGTATTTTGTTGTTTAAACACCTAATTATCATGGTAGTTGATAAAACAGAGGATCTGTCGGATTTACATCACGTAAATTCATCCATTTTTCCCGAAATACATAAACCTAAGTGGCTGGTGAACTGAGAGTAGAGAGTTAAATTTATTGTTTCATATGCAATGTGTCTGATATGAATAAAAATCTTCTTTTATTGCAGCTTCCATATCAGTGTATGTAATTTGCATTTAACAAACTATAAATGTCTTTTTATATATAGCCTAATACTTAATTTAAATGTCTATTTAAATGTCTGAAACCTCAAATAAACATAATGTGGTTGAAAACACTGAATAGTTTTGAAATATGAAAAGCACTGAGCGCGTCCATATCTTGCTCAGCGCGAAAGCAGGTTTGAATTTAGCAGTGACGCAATGAATGTTCTAATCACACCGGTGTGATCGTACTCGTTAAAGGGTTAAAATCGATTGCGTTTCGGGGGTGAAGGGGGGACAAATTGAAACTGAGGAGGCAATGCCCCCTTTTGCCCCCTCGTAGTGCCGGGCCTGGTTAGTTATACTGTTTGGGTTTACAGTGATCTTTTGTGAGATAATAAACTTGGAACTGCAAGCTATAAAGTCTGAATTGTGATACTAAACTTGCAATTGTGAGAAAAAAGTAAGAATTGTGAGATAAATAGTTGCAATTACCTTTTTTATTTCTTATTCCGTGGCGGAAACAAGCTTCCATTGCATTTTAGGGCTGCCAAAGATAGTATCATTTTAAAATGTTTACAGATGTTTAAATTTAATAATATACTATGTATCAAAAACTAAAATGATTTTTTTTTTTTTAATTAGTGGATTATTTTAATGTAATTTTTATTTTTCCAAACATACTTTTGGGACAGATTTACTAAACAGGGCAAATTAGCATGAGTCCGCAATTCCAAAAAAACGCCGATGGGATTGGAAAGTCCATAATAGTTCCATAGTTCCATAATGACCAATGCAATCTACCAAGAGCAGCACAAATTAGCATCTGGTTTAAGACATGTTTTTTTTTTGGGCCATTAAATAATGGCGCAAATAATTGTAAATTGACTAGCATAAACCTTAGTGAATCACCTTGCATGATTCATTTAAATACTCTCCTACCATAAATTTTGCATCTGAAAGGGAAACTCCTACAAATGCATATGCAAAAGGTCAGCCGCAAAAATGGCTGTGTCCATGGCGTTTCAGCGCTAATTTTTCACTGTGTGTCTTTAGTAAATCCTGAGTTGTAGTGTTTTTCACTTTTAATTGCGCAACAATTCAAGATGCAAATGTGTGCCATGCTGTGAATGTGTTATGCCACCTGAGGGAGCTTCATGAGGGCCTGATCAATCATTGTTAAAGCGACTAGCGATCTCGCTTTCGTTGACGTTGTGTCACTGCTGTATTGCTGGAGGGGCAGCGTCTGATCTGCACTACAACAGTCAACTATTTGCTTCTGTTGTCCTTCAGAAAAGACATTACGTGGCACTTTGGAAAAGGGATAACTGTGGGGAGATGCCAGGTTGGCAAAGGCTGTGATGGATATGGTGGGTGGTGGCCCAGCTCCTGCCAGACTTTGAGACAGATGATTCTGCAGAGTCAACATCACAATGTTTGCAGTCGACGCGCATCAGCACAGAGTTGAATCAAAAAGCCGCTGCCTCCAAATAAGCCACTTGAGATAATGATCTACCCTGTCTTTTGGCTAATTGTGAATGTGCTGTGCATTGAAGCAGCATGTAAGGTTTTGTCTGTTTATGCAGAAATTAGAATAGGTAAGATAGTCGGCTGTGTGAATTATTGCTGGCTGAAGGTGGTACAGTGTGAGGAGAAGAAATAGGTGGCATACATCAATAAGAGCCTGTGGTGTTAGATGAAAAATTCGTCTTCTGCACAATCCCCCTCCGCACACCTGTATGCCATCAGTCACCTGCACAACTCCTGAGATATCTTATTGAAACTCTAGCTGGTTCTGGCTTCTGGTGGCTAAGGCATGATGGCTTCACATTGCTTCCATTTGAATTTGTTTGAAAGCAAACCGCAGACAAATGCTGTATCGTGCCAGCAGCAGCGTAGGGAACAATGCTAGCTGGCAGAACGTTGCTGTGCACCTGTCTTAGTAGATATTCCTCAAGTCGTGACCAATTTAACTTGCCCATGGCTACTATAATGAGATTTTTTTTACTGTACCACATCAAAGAGACCATATGAGTGTGCGGAGTTACGTTAAGAACGTTGGAGGTAATTGCACTTCTCTACATTGTGACCTTTTGTGCTCGTAAGCTTCCGATAATTAGCTAGTCTATTGTTGTGAAAGAAACGTACTGTGCAAGTCCAATTAAGTGTAATTGACTGCTCCATACAACATAAAATACTGATATAAATAATGCCTTGTGCAGTATGGCAGTAGTGTTCACTACAAATAGTGAAGGTATCATGTACCAAAGCTATTTTATTGATTGTGTGGCAGGGCAGGGTTGATAAATAAATGATTACAGCATTGTGAGTGTCCTGAGTTATGTTCACTAAACTGTAATGTTTGACCTCTAAAGGCAATTCAAGTACAATATGTGACCCTGGACCACAAAACCAGTCATATGGGTCAATTTTTTTTAAAATTGAGATTTATACATCATCTTAAAGCTGAAAATAAGCTTTCATTGATGTATGGTTTGTTAGGATAGGACAATATTTGGCCAAGATACAACTCTTTGAAAATCTGGAATCTGAGGGTGAAAAAAAATCTAAATATTGAGAAAATCGCCTTTAAATCCCTTTAAGACCTGAAGGCATTTTTAGAGTTGTTAAGAGTTGTTTTTTTTCTGATTGACATACACAAAGGTAAAGAGTCATAACTCCAAAACTATAGCATGGAGAGTAAAAAGGTAGATATTGTTTGAACACTTTTTACATTTTTAGAAAATCTACAGTGCATCCGGAAAGTATTCACTTTTTCCACATTTTGTTATGTTACAGCCTTATTCCAAAAGGGATGAAGTTCATTATTTTCCTCACAATTCTACAAACAATACCCCATAATGACAACATGAAAGAAGTACCTTAATCTTTTTTATTTATTGGTTTAAAGAATAGTAAATTAGGCATTATTCATTAAATTATTTATATCATTGTAGTATTGGAGTGACCACCAGACTCTCTCTCACACACACACACACACACACACACACACAGGTTTGTTTTGCTATCTTAGTGGGGACTCTCCATAGGCATAATGGTTTTTATACTGTACAAACTGTATATTCTATCCCCCTACACTACCCCTATCCCTAAACCTAACCATCACAGGAAACATTCTGCATTTTTACATTTTCAAAAAAACATCATTTAGTATGTTTATTAATCCATTTCCCTCGTGGGGACCGCTGGCTGGGCCCCACGATGTAGGTGATCTCAGGTTTTTATTACATCGTGGGGCCATTTGGTCCCCACGATGTAATATAAACAAGAACACACACACACACACACAAAATCCATTTATATAGCCTACCTAAAATGTTGCCTTTGGAGGGCACTTAAGTGTTTAATCATTAACAACATTTTAATAAAAATAACTCTGATGACACTTCCCAAAATAGCAACTATGTGCCAGCTCAAATCTGGCCCACATCTGCCACGCGTGTTTTGATGATCTGGGCCACATGTGGCGTGGAATGATGGCACTTGGGCGGACCCCTCCTGTTTACCAGATCTGAGCCACAAGCTGGCCATACACTGTAATAAACAACAACAACAAAAAACTAACTTTTCTTTAAAAAAGTTCTTTAACGTAACTTTTTGAGTTATCTTTTTACATTGACTCAGTTAAGTTGTATTTAGTTGTATTTAATGTAGAATTTTAAGTGTTTTCAACTTGACAAGTCTAAAAGTTATTTGAACTTATAAAGTAATAGCTTTACGAAAGAAAAATGAAATTACTTTATTTCAATACCACATTACTAAGTTTTCAATACCACAGCTCATGTTCATTTAACCTAAGTTGACTTATTTTATAGGTAAACCAAAAAAATAAACAAATTAAAAATTTAATTGTAGTCAATTGTAAATAATTCTTTTATTTCAAATGTTTCAGCCATGTTCGTTGAGATCTTTTTCATTCAAATTCATTTCTATTGCAAATAATAGTTGATCTGGTGTCAGCCACTGAAACATCAACTGCAAACAATTAAATTAAATCTCTCAAGATCTCAGCAGAGGATGATTAACAACTCTCAAACAAATAAATAAATAACAGCTTTGCCAGCTTCGCTAATATATTTTTTAAGTCACCATTTTGGTAAATAGCGTTTCCTTTAGTTGTGCTCTTGATCCTTGAATTTTCAAGTTAACTTTATTTTTGCTGCTTTAACACTGTTTAGAAAACACACTTGTTTTGTTAAAAGAAAGATGGAAATTAGATGTTTGCTGCTTATTAGTGATATATGCATTATAAAGTGGTTTGTTTCATTGATCATATCTGAAACCTCATCACTGATTATTAGGTTTAGTGTCACAAAATTTCTACTGATCATGTGAGACTTCTGTATTTGCTTCTGCAATGTCAAGGCAATCGCATCATTTAAAGAAATAAAAAAAAACATGCTGGACAGTAAGTTTTGAAATATGGTGTCATTCAGACACACATTGACATCAAGAATCAGCATATGAATCTCAACAATGGTGACAATCAACAAAATTGGTTCACCAATTAAAACTCATCCATGGCTCCCAGCATGCATTGAGGCATGAATTTTAGTAACGTTGTCATCTGTACAAAGAAAAAACTTTTCAGTTTTTGTACATCGTTGTCGTGTAAACACCTTTAGTGTTAGTTTTTCTCTTGCTGCTGAAATTGTGTTAGCTTTGGCAAAAATAGTAAGGGAAAATGTGGTCAGGTGATGTTGACAACTTGATGATGAAGAGGTTGTCATCATCTAGTGGTCTAATAGTGTTTTTTTTTTTTGATCATGTAGATGTAATGCAGTTAATTTCAACTTAATAATAGTCTTATAGAATGCATTGTGGCATGAAGCATGTCACCATTGTTGAGGCTGGACAGATGGTTACGAAGCCCCGCAGTGATCAACCTGAAGCTTCCACTTGTACACCCACTGAAGCTATGCAGGGTTGAGCCTGGTCTATATCCGGATGGGAGATTTTATGGGAGGCTGGGTAGTTGCAGGAAGAGGTGTTAAAGAGGTGAGTCGGTCTGATCAACCTGTGGCCTGCGTGGGTCCTAATGCCCCAGTACAATCACAATAAGCTGTACTGTGTAAAGGGTGTCACCTTTGTGTAAGATAGTCCATACAGCACATTACATACTGCCCAATGCCCCAGTACAGTTGCAGTAAGATGTACTGAATAAAGGGTTAAAATAAACCCCAGAAAATAAGGGGTATAATTCTGGGGCAAAAATAATCACATACATCAATTACATCACATACCAGCAGGTAGTTAGTTTCACATCGCAAATGATATAGTACATTATTTAATTCTTACAAGTTACATGGTATCACCTGTGATACTTTTTTCAGGATTCATTGATAAATGAAAGGTTAAAAAGAACAGAATTTATTCAAAATATAAATCTTTTCTAACAGTATAAGCTTTTACTATCACTTGTAATCAGTTTAATACATTCTTACTGAATAAAATGATTAATTTTGCTTTCAAAAAAGAAATAACTGCAAAAAGCTAATTAAAAAATGTGGAAAGTGTGCTTGACGCAAATTTCATCATCAGAAGATTACGTGTACTCTTATAAATCTCGTAATGAAACAAAACTGACAGTCATTGAGATCTCGTAAAGGAATGAAACTGAATGCTATTGAGATCTCGTAACAGAATGAAACTCATTGTAATCTCATAACCTAGCAAAACCGATCATCACTGAAATCTCATAACCCAGCAAAACCAACCGTCATTGAAATCTCATAACTGAATAAAACCGACCGTCATGGAAATCTTGTAACGGAACAAAACAGACCTGACTGACAATGAAAGACAACTGTTATTTAAATCTTGTAAAGGAAAAAAATTACTGATCTCTTAACCGAATAAAACATAACATTGTAATCTCGTGGAACAAAACCTGCCATCATAGAAATCTCACAACGAAACAAAACCGAGTATCTTTGAAATCTCGTAAAACAACAAAGCCAACCGTCTTTGAAAGGTCATAACAGAACAAAACCGACTGACACTGAATACCAAACCGTCATTGAGATCTTTTAACCAAGCAAAACCGACTGTCATTGAAATCTTGTAACAAAACAAAACCCACCATCATTGAAATCTCATAACCCAGCAAAACCAGCTGTCATTGAAATCTAATTCCATCAACCAATAGAAATACCAATCACCATTATGGTGACTTCAAATGAAACAAACATAAGTGTTAAACTTCTGTTAATTCTCAATAAGAACTTCTGTAGATGAATGACAGAAATAAAGTCATTCTGGTTAATAATATGTGAAGCTTGTTTATTTCTTTGCTCTTGGCTGACATGTGGCATTGCTATGGCCTGCTTGTGGCTCAGATCTGGCAAACAGGAGGGGTCCGCCCAAGTGCCATCATTCCATGCCACATGTGGTCCAGATCATCAAACCGCGTGTGGCAGATGTAGGCCGGATCTGGGCCGACACAAAGTTGCTATCTGGGTCATTTTTGAGCCCCACACTTTTCAGCACTCCAGAGGTCTATCCTTGGATAGTTTGGACAAAAAGAATAGAGTTATTTCTGAATTAAAAGTAACTCTTGAGTTCATATAATGAATGAAAACAGAAAACTGCCATAGATATAAAACTGCTCATATACCAGCATATATTGTAGTTATCCATCTATTTTATACAGAATGCATTGCAATACAGGGAAAATCCAATCAACACCTCAATGACCCTCAACACCTAGATTGCATCTCAAATGTGTCTCTCGTGATCATGTAAAGGGGAGGGTCTCATGACTACATACATCAGTTACTGTGTCAGCATGTCAATGAATATTGGTAACACTTGCTGTTAGAACTACATCTCACCATAGATTTGTGTTAAATAAGAGAGGATATGATATGATTGGGAAATTAAAACATTTCTGGATTCAAACTTGTCACCTACATGAACACCACTGCTCAATGTTTCCGACTGTAATTGTCAAACTTGACCTGCTTTATTTTAGTCTTTGCTGGGTCAAAAGGTTAAAACCAAACTAAATGAGAATAAAATTGCATAGAACCATATTCATCAGGCATATCCCAAAACCCTGTGCATTTGTTCACCATCAGAGCCTTTCACTGCCAATGAAAAGCTATATATGTTGGATATGCTCTAGTAAGCTATAGAGCTCTTGTCCTTCAGTGAGTATGGAAGGTTGAGATCATAAAATATAAAAATTCAGTCACTGGCCTCTCAATGTGCATCACTGCTGAAATGCAACATGGAGAGTGCAGAGTTGAGACTTAAAAGATTTTTCCACTCTCTGTGATTGGAAAGGGGGAAATAAATCTAGTGAAACGGTAAATCACAGAGATGGCTTGTTTCTATTTATGCCCGCAACAAATGATAATGGTTCTAGATAAAAGGTAATTTTGTTTAAAACTATGCCAGCGTTGTATGTAAGAAAATGGGGACTACAAAGGGAGACATATAATCAGATAGTTCTGTTTGATAGATATTAGCCTACAATCCAGAATTCTAAATTGTATAGGAAGCTAGTAGAGAAGACAGCGGCCAGCAAAGAAACGTCTGACATGGAGATAGATAAATGTAGATCACATCAGTAAATAAAGTCAAAGTCAGAGACCAGACATGTGCATTAACTTAATTCAATTTTATAATAGCTCAAAAACCAATGCCAAGATTCAACCCATCTGTAGGCCTTGAGGTTATTTGAGGTTGGCAACTCTGATAAATTAAAATAAAACTGAGTTTATATAAAGTTGTCTGTTTATTTGGGGGAAAAAAAGCATAATAGGGGCACTTTAATGTTCAATTAGCAATTAGTACTTTGAAGTTGTTGTGGTTCCCATTGTACTGAAAAGTAGAACTTGCACTTAAGTGCATGGCAGTTAAGAGGTGTTTTGCTTAGTCAATGAGGAAAAACTGTGCTAATGCTAGTACTGTGACCAATTTTTGCATTAGACATGATAAATAATGAAAATATGTTTAGCTTGTGCTATTTATATCTTTCACTGGAACCTAAATTTTCTCTACAAAATGTTTGTGTTCAGGTCATTTTGACCTGGAGAGGTTTCCAGTAAATGTTAGTTAATGTTATCACTTTGGACTAAACCTGACTGTCTTTGCTCACATAGGGTATAACTACTTCCCAAAATGTTTTGGGAGATTTTTTGAGATTTTTTCCCACCTTGTTACAATTGTGGTGTTCAAGGTAAAAAAGACCGGCCTACAAAAAAATAGCTTATAAATCTCTCATTATGCTATATTATCACCAAATATTTGATTAAATCTTTTTGTCGACTTGTTTTGTAATAATGTTTTGTAATTCAGGTGGTACTGGTGGGTGTTCACTGGAAATTCAAGCATGTCGCCGTTTGTCTTTGCATCACTTCTGTTTACATAAAGAATAAATCCCAGCTAACTAGGCTATATCGCAAGTGAGGCGGATCATTTATAGCCTTTTCTCACAACAGCTGCAATAATTAAACTTATCATTTGGATGGTGGATTTTATGGTGACAAATTAACATTAGAGATTAGACTGTACAGAAATTGAAATCTACAGGTAACGCTAATACACACTAAATACACATAGTCACACAATGCTGATGTTGTTTACATTAACAGTTTGAGAACAAAGTATAACAATAATTATAATTTGCATAGTTTGACATGATCCGAGCTAAGCGATAGTTAGATTTAATCACCATTGGCAGCGCAATTTATTGTGATGTTTTTTTTTTCAGAACAAAAGTGGCAGACATGTTACTTACTTGTTCAGATGACATTTTCCGGTGAAAATTCTTACTTTGGTCATACTTCAAGACTACAGTCTGTGATTCTGAAGTACAGCATCCACACCCATGTGGTGACTGACAGCAAACATTAGATTCATCCGCGCTGAGGAGTCGTGCCAGGCACAACCCACGTAAAGATGATAATTCCGCAAATAACTGCAATTGCAGGTTTCAAACAGAGATGTCGACAAAGAGGCAAAACTTACGGACAGCAGCTTTAAGTGAAAAAAGAAGTATTTGTGGAAAATGTTGTCAATATTCAATAAAATATGCAAAAATTGCACTGTTTATCACATTTAATGTGCTTTAATGTTTAACCAGGAAGTTTGTTTTGAAATGCTTTTATTAATTTAACTTAATAATATTATTTAATTTATTTATTTAATTTAACATTTTATTCATTATTAAATAAATATTATTTATTATAATTTTTTAATGCAGGTTTTGGTTTACGTCATAGCCATGAATCATCTGTAGCAAGTGATATTGGGGAAGGAACATTACAGGATCTGTATTTACATGTTTTTTTTTAATAGAATAAATTCAGTGCAGTAGATTGTTCCAGTTTACTAAAAAGCTAAACAGTTAGAGAAGCATTCTCACTCATGTAGGACAGGATTATTAATCACCTGTCTTATCTTAGACAGAACATGCACTATGGCCTATCCTGAGAGAACAACTTCTGAACATTCACAGGCTGTCTGGCGAAGGGCTTGGGTTCATCTGCACGGCAGCAGATGGCGATGAGGAGAGATAACATTTGACCTGGCTGAGGCCTGATTAGTGAAGTGTTTCTGAGAAAATAAGTAAGTACGGACCTTTGAAACATCTGCAAGCCAAGATATTTTTGAATGCCTGTTTAAATAAACTCTTGATAGAGCCTCTATTATTTGATAAAATGTGTTATTTATGCATATACAGTAGATGATAGAGTAAGATGGGGGCACAATGCCTCCCACTTCACTCTTAATTCTCCTCTTGACCATATACATCTGTTCAAAAGTTTGGGTTCAGTAATTATTTGGAAATCCTATGCTAACTGTACATCATGCCTTAATTAATTAATTTTTTCTAGTTAGTGGAGTTATTGTAATTTTATTATTTTTCAGACATCTTCATTATTCAATTAAATCTAAATGCAGAAAACTAGAATTTTTTGTAATTTTTAACTGAAAAGTGAAAGTGATGTGAATGCCAAGTATGGTAACCCATAATCGGAAAATTTGTTCTTTACATTTAATCGATCCGAGTTAGTGTACACACATTAGGAGTAGTGAGTAGTGAACAAACACACTATAAACCGTGGACACACACGTAGCAGTGAGCAGCCATTTTACTGTGGAGCCCAGGGAGTGATTGAGGCTTAGGTGCCTTGCTCAAATGTACCTTAGCCATTTCCTGCTGGTATTGAGAATCGAACCCTCAACCTTCGGGTTACCAGTCTGGGTTAACCATCTAACCATTAGGCCATGACTGCCCCAAAAAGCCTGTACAGGGAATTAAGTCACAGTATAACTGAATTCCCACGTAGAAGGCGACGTTCTCAGGACTTTGCGCAACGTTCCCTAAAAGTTCTCTAAAGGTGACGAATATTCCAAACCTTTACAGAACATTTGGGACATTCTTAAAACGTCCTCTTTTTATAATGAAAGTGCTGCAGTACAAGGTTCCTTATATGACTTTAGGGGGACGTTCCATTTTGGTTATTTTATGGTCAAAAAAGAATGTTACAAAGAGGACATTTGGGACATTAACAGAACGTTCCCACACGGTCCTCTGTTGGTCATTTAATAACGTTCCCGATATGAGTTTAGGGGGACGTTCTATTTTGGTTATTTTATGGTCACGCGAGAACGTTACAAAGAGGACATTTGGGAAGTTAACAGAACGTCCTATAGTAATAGTCCCCTAAACATTCCCAGAATGTCCTGAATGTTCCCTGAAGAACGTCCCCACTGGTGTTAAGTACGTTGTCTAGTAACATTCCCAGTACGTTCAGAGGCGGTGATAGAACGTCCCCCTAAACTCATATCGGGAATGAGGACCAACAGAGGACCATGTGGGAACGTTCTGTTAATATCCCAAATATCCTCTTTGTAACGTTCTTATGTGACCATAAAATTAACCAAATTGGAATGCTCCCCTAAAGTCCTGAATGTTCTGTAAAGGTTCTGAATTTTCGTCACCTTTAGAGAACTTTGAGGGAACATTGCGCTAGGTCACGAGAACGTCGCCTTCTACGTGGGTGTTTTATAGAAAATAATAAAGTTTAAAATCACCGTTATGGAGGTGAGCGTTTGCTTTAGATGGGCTCTTGATTCTTTATTTTTTATATTAGATTTTCTCTGACTGCTTTAACTTTGTTTTAAAAACACACTTGTTGCAGTAAAAATTGCGTGAGAAATTCTGATCAGATGAATTTGGTTATTTAATGATGGTACTTCAATCATTATGGAGTGTTCTGGTTCACTGATCCTCTCCAGAAACTAAACTCTCAGTGTGTTAACTGTTAGTTTTGCATTAATTAATGGTTAGGTTTTTTTGTTGGTTTTTTTTATTCATTATACAGACATTATACAGAGTTTCGAGCAGTGTCTTTTAGACTCACACAGACATCATGAATCAGCGTATGAACCTCAACAATGGTGACAATAAACAAAAATCTTTTTTGTGACTTTAGTAGCTTGTTTCATGATGCTCAGAGTTAATCTGTTTATCTGAAAATGTTGTCACCATTGCTGAGGTTCATACGCAATCTTGATGTCTGTGTGAGTCTACACGATACTGTCTGAATAATTTCTGCACAATGATAAAAACTTTCAAAATATCAAAGCTGGACAGAACTTTATGTATTATCGTACAACTACATAAAAGAAATACAATATTCAGAGATCAGTGAATAAGGCCACTGTATGATGATGAAATCAAAAAAACTAAATCCACTTGATCAGATTTTTTTTTCTTACAATTTTTTTGTAACAAATGTGCTTTAGAAACACACAGTTACAATAACTGGAGAAAAAATAAAGTTAAAAAGTAAAGGGTCAGGAGCCCAACTAAAGCAAGCGCTTAACTCCATAACGGTGATGTCAAAATCATTTTTAATAAAACAGCAACACCTCATTAAGAAGTTTTGAATTAAAGAAACAAAGTCAGAGTGGTTTGTAATAAGTGAAGATGCAACTGTTAGTGTTTAATGTTGTTTCTGTTATCTGAGTTTTGTGAGGTCACCATTGTGCTGGAGAGTAGAGCCTGTGCTTCAGTCAGTGATGATCTAGAAGCACTGATGTTCTGCTGCATGTTGCTTTATTTAAAGGCTCCAGTAACTGTGTAGTTGCTGATGCAGTGATACAGTAGTTACATTAGCTCATGCATGTGCTGTTGTCAGCTAATGATTTATTGCAAAATATTTACATTTTAAAGAGAAAGTTTCATAATAATCCAGGAAATACCTGCGAAGACCTTTTTAAATTTTTTTTTGTATGACATTTAAAAAAAATTAGTTTTTGTTTGAACAGTCATTTTGTTAGTCAATTTAGCTCTAATTTTCAATTAAATTTTTTTGACAACGGCAGCAGGGATGTTCTGAGAACATTTTAAAATAAAATATGGTTCCCTAAACATCCTGAATATTCTGTGAAGGTCCGCCAAATAACATCCCCCAAACCTTAAAAGAACTCCACATCGTGACCGTCTCTGAACGTACTGGGAACGTTACTAGGCAACGTCCTTAACACCAATGTGGACGTTCTGAGAATTTTCTGGGAACTTACAATTTCTAGCAGGGTTACAATAAAACTGAATTAAGCTACAGTAATTGATTTAGTCTAGTAATGCATGTGATTACCTGCAAAATAAAATAAATAAATAAATAGAAATGGTTTGGGGATGGGGATGGGACAAAAAACATTAAGACTGTATTTTATGCTGTGTGGTGCTACATTTGAAAGGCAGTAACTGTGGTGATCATTTTGTTCTCTGACATTTTAACATGTTGCATTAGTATGTTGTAACTGATATCGTTAATTGCAAAACAAATAAACTGATTTGTTTGACGTGCAATTTCAGTTTTGTGTAATGTGATCATCGTGGATTATTATGTGTAAAATTGCAAAAATATCATTCATTCATGCATGACGGCGATTTAAACCTAATTCACTTCAATAAAGATAACTATGCTATTCTTGTCATGAGCATCAAGGTGTGGGGGCGCTGCGGTGCAAATTCCACTCATGTTTAGTAGGCTACATGTTAAAGGATTAGTCAACTTTTAAATAAAATTTTCCTGATAATTTACTCACCCCCATGTCATCCAAGATGTTCATGTCTTTCTTTTTTCAGTCGAAAAGAAATTAAGGTTTTTGATGAAAACATTCCAGGATTATTCTCCTTTATAGTGGACTTCAATGGCCTCCAGACGGTTGAAGGTCAAAATTACAGTTTCAGTGCAGCTTCAAAGGGCTTTAAACGATACCAGACGAGGAATAAGGGTCTTATCTAGCGAAACGATCGGTCATTTTCGCAAAAAGTACAACTGTATATGCTTTATAAACACAAATTATCATCTTGCACGTGCCTCCGCTTTCCGCATTCTTCAAAACGCTTACGTTGTATGTCCTACGCCTTCCCTATTCAATTTACGTAACGAACGTGGCGCCAGTTTAATTTTTTTCCGTAAGTAGAATAGGGAAAGCGTAGGACATACGGCACACATAAATATTATTGTTCAATAAATAATGTTTTATATAAATTATAGTGATGGTGATTTTGACTTTAGTAAAAGTTACATTGTTACGCCATTATACTGAATATTATGAATATGATATTGACTTAAATAATGAATGCTGTATCAGATACAGGTAATCACACTTGCTCATTCGATCTCTCTCTCATAGCTTTAAAGTATTTTACATAATACTTTTACATATAATAGCTTTTAACTTAAAAAACAACAACTCAGCATTAGGCTGTGTGGCACATATGCTTCTATGTCCCTTGTGGTTCAGGTGGATGCTCTGTCTTCATGTCATGGCTTCTTGTTTTCCAGTCCTAATTCTTCTTGGCAGAGTAACACAAGGCTATGCTATGTGAAGATTTATGGGGCATAGAGAGCTACAGTGACAGGCCCTGGCTGAGCGTCTCCTGGGACAGAGTTCCTGGGCTGACACAAATGCTGCAGAATGTTCCCAAGATCCTTTCTTCAGCCAGTATTTGGAACATTTTATTAGGGTATGCGGCTTGCAGTGCTGGGGAATCTACTTTGAAATTGCAGCTTTGCAAAGTGCAAACTACATATAATTTAAACTACAGTCCAGTTACCTTTTTGAAAAAGTTAGCTATATTATATACAAGGAATAACAAAATGGTGATACAGTGAAGCTATTTAAAGAGGCAATTAAAAAAAAAATAGTCCTACTCTATATAATTTATCATTTAATCAGATATTTATTTTTATGGCACAAAAACAATGAGGTTTGAATGAATAATTGAAGCGTGAAAAATTGAATGAAATTTTCACAAATATTTAAAGAAAAACGACAAGTAACACAGTATTTGTTTTTACAACTTTGAAAAATAATTTACCATGCTGCAGATGCAAATGTCCCCTGAAGCATCTGTCTCTTATCAAGATGTGATTTCTGTACCCATAATGCAATGCTGTGATCTTATCAGCAGCCTAGTGACAAACTGCGCTTGACTTTAGGGACATACATGTGGGCTGGTTACAAGATGGAAGCCAGGTTTATATGTCTTGTAAATGATCGCTCATAACAGCTGTAAACAAGAAATGTACAACTGTCAAAAAGATTACAGAATATAGAGCTTGTGGTCAATGCTTGACCACATGAAAGGTCCAATTAGTGCTAAGAGATACTGTATCATGTCTGATCTCAGCATTCCGACCAGAATCCCATCACCCCAGCCTCCTCCAAGCCAAAGGAAACAGACTGAAGTGATGAGATGACTTGGCTTTCACGGATAGAGCTTTTATTTCAGATAAAGCGAGTTACGATCAAGACTGAAGTGATGACATAGTTCTACAACTTTTTCCACATACACTGTAAAAAGTAATATGCTATATCTTCTCCATAAAATTTTGGCAACAGATTACAAGCAATATTATTAATTAAATTCAACTAATAGAATTGAGTTAGAATTAATTCCTTAAATGTCAACCATTTAAAACAAGTAAAATTTAAGTAAAATTTAAACAAATATATCTGAATAACAGACAGACATCAAAGATGAATTAAGAACTCTTTTTTATTGCCAACATTGAAGACACCTGATGATAACAAGCAGAATCATTGAAGAAAAGAGAAACACAAGAATTTACAGAGGTGACTCTTTGCTTTTTATGTCAGTTTGTGGTGTTTGTAATGTTGTTTGCTATTTTTTACACATTTTAAATAGTTGACTTTTAAGGAATTAATCTGATTAATTATAACTAAATTCTTACATACTGAATTTAATTAATAATATTGCGTGTAATCTGTTGCCACAATTTTATTGAATAGATAGAGCGTATTACTTTTTACAGTGTAATGCTTAATCTGATTCATTTAATTAATTTCCTTTAATATATTTAAATTATTATAAAATAAATACACAAATATATGTATTTTTTAATGCTGGATTTGGAATCATTGTAACATGTAGCATTTGGGAAAGGAACAACACAGGATCTGTATTTATATAGTAAATACAGATTCTGTACATTTGAGTAGAAAGAAATGGAAAGCATACCCAGAGGGCCATTATGGTATAATGAGGGCAAGAAATTCCTGTAAGGCAAAATATACAGAATTGTCACTATTTTTCCCTTCCTTTGACTCATTGGCACAGATTCACACATAAACACACGGAGAAATGCACAGTTACATTTATTATTTACATCACCTCAGGGTCTAATATAGCTCAGTTCATCTGGAATCTATTTTTAACTATTTTAAAACAACATCACACAACAAACTGACAGGAAAACATACTTAAGCGTGGCACCACTCAGGTCACATATACTTTTCAATTCACACCCCTTTCCTGACAGATACGTCTAACAACAAAGTGGCAAATAAAAGAGTGTGCATTGTTTGGTAGACCTTCAAATACAGGGTTACCACTGTGGTGAAAATTGCTTTTATAAAGTGCCACCAGGCTCAAGAGATTTTCACTGCAAGTATGTGAAAGGCAAACACTATTCATGACTGCAACGAATCGTATTTTAGCAAAGCAATGGGAAATTTGGAAATGAAACGTTTTATCAAGGGTTTCAAGAAAAAGATGCTAGCTTCTAAAAAACAGTCAAAATTGTCAAAAAGGTTCAGAATTACATGTAGTACAAAGTCAACATTAAAACAAATCTGTAACAATGAAAAAATGTCAAATAAAATATATATTATATAACCACTGTAAGCCTGAATAAGTTTTTTTAATTATGATGTTCCCAATTTTAAGTAAGCAGAACTATCAAGTTTTGAGCTTGTAGTACTTATGCATGTTAATTGCTCCTAACTTGAAGTACTGGGTTAGCTAACTCATACATTTTGATAGCAATGAACATATTTAGTAAATTAACTTTTTGAGTTTTTGCAAACCAAATGAATTATTTACTTCACTGCAAACCCTAATAAGAAAATTCAGAAAATGCTAATTTGCTAACACGCTAACGAAAGCATGATACTTAGCACTTACTGAATGAGTACAGCAACTTAAAACTTGTCACCATGTTGGTAACTCTCCAAAAACCCACATTAACAGAAACTCTTCTATATTAGCATAACAAAACTTTAATCACTACTAAATCTCCCTTACCATTAATCGTGCACAAAAAACATTATGTAACACTTGATTTTAGCATTTAATCTCCCTTTTGATTGCCATGGGCAAAGCATGCTGGGAAATAGACATCCCAGCCCAGTTTCAGTTAAATTCAAGTTAGTCTAAATTAAAAGAAATTAGTTCATACAACTCAAAACAATGAAACAGTTCTGGCTACTGTACCTTCAACATTTTTATTTATTAGTTTAAAGAGTAGTAAAATAGGCATTATTCATTAAATTATTTGGGTCGGTTTCCCGGACAGAGATTAAGCCTAGTCCTAGAATAAAATGGCCCTTTAAACCAGATTAACAGAAATCTGCTTTCTCTCTCATGGTTTAAAATAGTCCTAGACTTAGTCTAGTCCAGAGTTTAATATGCTGATTTCCTGGAGGAAGACTAGAGCTACTCCAGGACTAAATTGAGGCTTTAATTAAACCAACCAGGAGGCAGGTTTAACTCCAGATTAACGTTGTGTTTCAAAGAAGACACGTGTTACTTGGATATATATATCGATATTGATATACAGTGTGTGTATAGCAAAATAGCTTGCTATAAAAGAACTGTCTCTTGTTTAGTAAAGGTTTTTTTTTTTTTGGGGATTGCAGTCTTTTTCTGCTGCCATTGTTTTCCTTGGATTTGCTTCTCAGTTCCATGCAATTTTAAGCTTTACTTGGTTCATTCCATGTTTTACAGGCAACCTCTCTCATGCTGATTCAGATTAGCACAGTTGGTTTTAAATTAATCTACAGGTCCTTCTCAAAAAATTAGCATATTGTGATAAAAGTTCATTATTTTCTATAATGTAATGATAAAATTAAACTTTCATATATTTTAGATTCATTGCACACCAACTGAAATATTTCAGGTCTTTTATTGTTTTAATACTGATGATTTTGGCATACAGCTCATGAAAACCCCAAATTCCTATCTCAAAAAATTAGCATATCATGAAAAGGTTCTCTAAACGAGCTATTAACCTAATCATCTGAATCAACTAATTAACTCTAAACACCTGCAAAAGATTCCTGAGGCTTTTAAAAACTCCCAGCCTGGTTCATTACTCAAAACCGCAATCATGGGTAAGACTGCCGACCTGACTGCTGTCCAGAAGGCCATCATTGACACCCTCAAGCGAGAGGGTAAGACACAGAAAGAAATTTCTGAACGAATAGGCTGTTCCCAGAGTGCTGTATCAAGGCACCTCAGTGGGAAGTCTGTGGGAAGGAAAAAGTGTGGCAAAAAACGCTGCACAACGAGAAGAGGTGACCGGACCCTGAGGAAGATTGTGGAGAAGGACCGATTCCAGACCTTGGGGGACCTGCGGAAGCAGTGGACTGAGTCTGGAGTAGAAACATCCAGAGCCACCGTGCACAGGCGTGTGCAGGAAATGGGCTACAGGTGCCGCATTCCCCAGGTCAAGCCACTTTTGAACCAGAAACAGCGGCAGAAGCGCCTGACCTGGGCTACAGAGAAGCAGCACTGGACTGTTGCTCAGTGGTCCAAAGTCATTCGGAAATCAAGGTGCCAGAGTCTGGAGGAAGACTGGGGAGAAGGAAATGCCAAAATGCCTGAAGTCCAGTGTCAAGTTCCCACAGTCAGTGATGGTCTGGGGTGCCATGTCAGCTGCTGGTGTTGGTCCACTGTGTTTTATCAAGGGCAGGGTCAATGCAGCTAGCTATCAGGAGATTTTGGAGCACTTCATGCTTCCATCTGCTGAAAAGCTTTATGGAGATGAAGATTTCGTTTTTCAGCACGACCTGGCACCTGCTCACAGTGCCAAAACCACTGGTAAATGGTTTACTGACCATGGTATTACTGTGCTCAATTGGCCTGCCAACTCTCCTGACCTGAACCCCATAGAGAATCTGTGGGATATTGTGAAGAGAAAGTTGAGAGACGCAAGACCCAACACTCTGGATGAGCTTAAGGCCGCTATCGAAGCATCCTGGGCCTCCATAACACCTCAGCAGTGCCACAGGCTGATTGCCTCCATGCCACGCCGCATTGAAGCAGTCATTCCTGCAAAAGGATTCCCGACCAAGTATTGAGCACATAACTGAACATAATTATTTGAATTTTGACTTTTTTTGTATTAAAAACACTTTTCTTTTATTGGTCGGATGAAATATGCTAATTTTTTGAGATAGGAATTTTGGGTTTTCATGAGCTGTATGCCAAAATCATCAGTATTAAAACAATAAAAGACCTGAAATATTTCAGTTGGTGCGCAATGAATCTAAAATATATGAAAGTTTAATTTGTATCATTACATAATGGAAAATAATGAACTTTATCACAATATGCTAATTTTTTGAGAAGGACCTGTAGTTTAAATCTGGACTCCATAGTCCAGGTTTTAGTAAAATGCTGCCTTTGGAGGGCACTGAAGTGTTTAATCATTATAAACATATAGAACTCTATAAATTAGTTCCAAATGACACTTCCCAGATAGAAACTTTGTGCTGGCCCAAATCCGGCCCACATCTGCCACACGTGTTATGATGATCTGGGCCACATGTGACATGGAATGATGGCACTTGGGCGGACCCCTCCTGTTTGCCTGATCTGAGCCACAAGCAATCCATAGCAACTCTCCAGATCTCAGCAGAGGAGGATTAAACAACTCCACATTACAGCTTCAAATAATACTTACCAGATTGACTTTTTTTTTTTGGTCATTCATCTACAGAAGTTTAACGCTCATGTTTGTTTAATTTGAAGTCACCATATTGGTGTTTCCATTAGTTGGGCTCTTAACTCATAAAAATGCTTGTCTTTGCTGGCTGCTGTCACAGTGTGTTTGTCAAACACATTTGCAGTAACAAAAAAGCTGAAACAAGACCAGATGATGATTTTAGCGATTGATGGCTTCATACACAATGTGAAATTGCCTGGATCACTGATATCACCTGCATGCAATAATTGTGTTGCCATTAATGCATTTATATTACAATCCTTGTTTTACTGCAATATGAGTTCAGGGCTGTATCAGTTAGACAATTAAAAATAAAAATCACAAAACAAACACAGCAAATTACTATGACAAACACAGGTATGAGCAATCAGCGTATGAATCTCAACAATGCTGACAACAAAATATTCAGACTATCAGATCAACTCTGGACATCACAAAAAGCTACTTAAAAAACAGAACAAAAACCACAGCAAAAACTAAAAGCATATAGTTAGAATTAAAGAAAATAATAGGATAATTCAGCTGCATAATTTATTCATACTGCGATGGATGCTGGGAGTTTTGTACTGTTTTTCCAAGCATGCATTGTGGCATGAAACTTTTGATTGTCACCATTGTTGAGAGTCATGTGCTGATTCTTGATGTGTTTGTGTGTCAGCTTGGAATAGTTTTGGTGTCTTTTAATCTTTTAACTGATTTCTGCAATATAACATGATCTTCTGTTGCAGTAAAAGGGTTTGTACTGTAAATGTTGTACACTGCAAAAAAGGTTTTTCTTGTTTAATGTTTTTGTCTTATTTCCAAGGCAAGTGCTCTGTTAAAGAATGTGTATATGCACAGGTGTATAATCTTTTTTTAAAAAGTGACATTGCAACTACTTGTCTGGCATGCGTAATACAGCGTTTGTAGTCGTTTGCGCGGATCTATGTGGATGGAGATTTTTGATAACGTTTTCATCTGTACAAAGGAAAAACTTTTCTGTTTTTAGTACATCGTTGTCTTGTAAACATACCTTTAGTGTTAGTTTTTCTCTTGCGGCTAAAATTGTGTTAGCTGTGGCAAAAATAACAACGGAAAATGTGGTCAAGTGATGTTGACAACTTGATGATGAAGAGGTTGTCATCATCTTGTGGTCTAATCGTACACAAAGTGTTTTTTGTTTTGTTTAGTTTTTTTTTATCATGTAGATGTAATGCAGTTAATTTCAACTTAATAATAGTCTTATAGAATGCACTGTGGCATAAAGCATGTCACCATTGTTGAGATTTATATTTCTACGTAAGAGGGTCTATGGTTGGATAAATGTTTGAGAAGCCTTGCAGTGATCAACCTGAAGGTTTCACCTGCACACCCACTGAAGTAGCTTAGTAGAAATATAAATTTGAGCCCGGTCTGTATCTGGAAGGGAGATCTTCTAAGAGACTGGGTAGCTGCGGGAAGAGGTATTAGAGAGGCCAACGGGTCTGATCAGCCTGTGGCCTGCGTGGGTCCTAATGCCCCAGTACAGTCGCAATAAGCTGTATTGTTTAAAGGGTTAAAATAAACCCCAGAAAATAAGGGGTGTAACCCTGGGTCAAAAATAATCCCTACATTACATCACATACCATGCAGGTAGTTAGTTAGTTTCACATCACAAATAATATAGAACTTTATTTCATTCTTACAACTTACATGGAAGCACTCTATTTTTTTTCATTACTGTTTATTAAATCTCGTAGATGAACAAAACCAATCGTCATTGAAATCTCAAGTCCGAATAAAACCGACCGTCATTGAAATCTTGTAACGGAACAAAACCAACTGTCATTAAAATTTCGTAAAAGACCAAAACATACTTTATTGAGATCTTGTAACTGAACAAAACTGACTGACAATGAAATCTCGTAAAGGAACAAAACTGACCGTCATTGAGATCTCGTAACCGAACAAAACTGGCAGTCACTGAAATTTCATAACAGAACAAAACCGACTGAAACTGAAAACTGACCATCATTGAAATCTCATAACTCAGCAAAACAGACCGTCATTGAGATCTCATAATCGAACAAAACAGACCGTCATTGAAATCTCATTATGGAACAAAACTGACACTGAAAACCGACCGTCATTGAAATCTTGTCACAAAACAGTTTGAATCGTTTTGAACTCGACTGTCACTGAAATCTCATAACGGAATAAAAATGACCATCACTGAGACCTCTTAATGGAACAAAACCAACCATCACTGAGATCTCACAACTGAACAAAACTGATCATCATTGAGATCTCGCAACTGAACAAAACCAATCACATTGAGATCTCGCAATAGAAAAAAACAACCATCACTGAGATCTCGTAACGGAACAAAACCAACTGTCATTAAAATTTTGTTATGGAACAGAGCCGACCATCATTAAAACTTCGGAAAAAAAACAGCTGTTATTGAAATCTTGTTGAGGAACAAAACCGACCGTCATTGAAATCTCATAATGGAACAAAATCGACTGACACTGAAAACTGGCCATCATTGAAATCTCATAACCCAGCAAAACCGAAATCTCACAATGGAAGAAAACCATCTGTCATTAAAATCTTGTACAAGAACAAAACATACAGTATTGAGATCTGGTAACTGAACAAATGAAAATTTGACTGACTGACAATGAAAACCGTCCGTCATTTAAATCTCGTGATGGAACAAAACAGACCATCAATGAAATCTTGTAACAAAATGAAAATGAACCGTAATTGAAACCTAAAAACGGAACAGAACCAACCGTCATTGAAATTTCATAAAGAAACAAAACCGTCCATCTTTGAAATCTCGTAAAGGAACAAAGGAACAAAGGAACAAAACCTACCGTCACTGAGGTCTCATAAAGAAAAAAACATCTATCATTGAACTCTCGTAACGAAATAAAACTGACTTTTGTTTTTGAAATCTCATAACAGAAAAAAAAAAAAACATTGTCAAGATCTCATAATTGAGCAAAACCAACCGTCATTGAAATCTCATAAAGGAACAAATCCGACCGTCATTTAAATCACGTAATAGAACAAAACCGACCATCACTGAAATCTCACAAAAAAATAATTAAAAAAACTGACCGTCAATGAAATCTCATAATAAAACAAAACTGTCAACCATTGAGATCTCGTAAAGGAACAAAACTGACTGTCATTGAGATCTAGTAAAGGAACAAATCCAACCATGACTGAAATTTCGCAATGAAACAAAACTGACTCTCTTTGAAAGCTGGTAAAGGAGCAAAGAAACAAAACCGACCATCACTGAACTCTCGTAACAAAACAAAACTGACCGTCATTGAAATCTCATAAAGGAACGAAACCGACCGTCATTTAAATCTCATAATGGAACAAAACCGACCTTCTTTGAAATCTCACAAAGGAACAAAATTGGTCGTTACTGAAATCTCATAACGAAACAAAACCATCCGTCATTGAAATCTCATAATGGAGCAAAAATGATCGTCATTGAAATCTCGTAATGGAAAAAAAATGAACTGTCATTGAAATCTTGTAACCTAATAAATCCGACACTGAAAACCAACCGTCATCAAACTCGACCATCACTGAAATGTTGCAATGGGACAAAACAGACCGTCATTGAAATCTCGTAAAGGAACAAAACTGACAGTCATTGAGATCTGTTAATGAAACAAATTCAAATTCCAATGTGACGCTTTTCGTTTTAGCAGTGAAAGAGTATGAGGCGAGTAAATAGCTAAACATTTAATATCTGTTTTATGATTGAAATTATTCAGCGACCGACAGTAATATACAGTGATCAAAACTACCCAACATTTTATCTATCTATCTATCTATCTATCTATCTATCTATCTATCTATCTATCTATCTATCTATCTATCTATCTATCTATCTATCTATCTATCTATCTACTCTGCTTCACATCATCGATTTATAGGCTACAGTCATCCATAATCCAATCCATTTCTCTTTTTAAATATTAAATATCTGTTTCATTCGTAAACAGGCATATGTTCGATAATGAAAGACAAATGGGTCGTAAAGCCGTGTACTTTTAGTTCAAAGAATCTTTTGCTAATTGTCGTTACTGTATCTGATATCCGATTACAGTTGTTGTTCTCGTGTGCAGGTTTAAATGATTTCTCTCCTGGTATTTTTGTCCGCTTCTTGTTCAGTTATCTCTCATTTTTTTCTCTCTCTGACCTTGGCATTGCGCTGTCAGCAAGCTTCCCCTCCCAATTATCAGCACCGCAGCAGGGCAGAGGACCTGCTCTGATTCAGCAATTAATGCCCCCTCCACCTGCTCTCTCCTGCTCGCAATGACACACCTCCTCTAGAGACTTCACTCACCCCTCACATCTCTATGAAAGGACGGAATTGTTGAAGCAAGGTAAGGTGAGAAATAGGGGGGAAAGAAAAAAAGTTACCTTCTAAGCATAAATAACGCATCAGATTCTTCCCTCAAGCGCATGTCTTATATTTACCTACAGCTCAAATAAGCACACCCTGCAGACAGCTGTCACAAAAATGAAACGACCATGCAAGTTTTGTTTAAACTTTAATTTTCCAAAGGCTCTCGAGCTACACTGGATCTCATTCAGAATGTGCGTGCACATCATGCACTGTATTTGTGCAAACAGGGCTATAATACCAATAACATTTTGTAAAATATTGAATAGTTTTTACAATAATACTGATAATTGATTACGACGATATGCTGTATGCTTTCGAATCAGACATAACCTAAAAATGACTCACGTTGTGGGCTCTGAACGATTCACTGACTGGGTTTGATTCAAAGCGCTAAATTACGCAGTAGCTCCTCATTGCAGTACACAAGGCCCAGGGGCGAGGTTGGATCCAGATCCAGGGTGTGGAGACGGGTAGGTTTAGGGATCAGTATTTGGTGTAGGCAATCAGTACTATGATTGACAAGACCAATAATATCTTAAGAATCTGCTGCAGGGCGGCATTGGCCTGGCTTCTGATGTCAGACTTGGATGTGGGCAGGGTTGGATGTCCACCACAGGCTGCAGCGAGACGCTTCTCTTATGTAAAGTGGGAGGAGTTGTATCTGGATCCAACCTCGCCCCCTGGATCTCGTGTTCTGCAGTGAGGACCATCTCAAATTACGAGCTAGCCTGGTCCCAAATGGCACCCTAAACCCTCACGGTCTTCCTCTGAGTCCACACTTTCTTGACATAATGGCGCTTTGACTGCCGTGTAAAGTCCTCTGTGTAGCTCGCAGACTTGGAGTGGAGTTCTTTTAAGGTTTGGGGGACGTTATTTGGTGGACCTTCAGGGAACATTCAGGATGTTCTCTGAACGTTTAGGGAACCATATTTTATTTGGAAATGTTCTCAGAAAGTCCCTGCTGCCCTTGTCAAACAATTGAATTGAAAATTAGAGCTAAATTGACTAACAAAAGTGGCTGTTCAAACAAAAACTAATTTTTCTTAAATGTCTTACAAAAAAGCTCTTTACAGGTAATTCCTGGATTAATATTATGAAACCTTTTCTTTTCAATGTAAATCTCTTGCAGTAAGTCATTAGCTAACAACAGCACATGCATGAGCTAATGTAACTACTGTATCACTGCATCAGCAACACAGTTACTGCAGCCTTTAAATAAAGCAACATGCAGCAAAACATCAGTGCTTCTAGATCATCACTGACTGAAGCACAGGCTCTACTCTCCAGCACAATGGTGACCTCACAAAACTCAGATAACAGAAAACAACATTAAACACTAACAGTTACATCTTCACTTATTACAAACCACTCTGACTTTGTTTCTTTCATACAAATCTTCTTAATGAGGTGTTGCTGTTTTATCAAAATGTATAAATGTCACCGTTACGGAGGTAAGCGCTTGCTTTAGTTGGGCTCCTGACCCTTGACATTTTGACTTTACTTTTTCTCCAATTGTTGTAACTGTGTTTCTAAAGAACATTTGTTACAAAAAAAAAATTTGATCGAATGAATTTATCATACAGTGACCTTTTTCACTGATCTCTGAATATTGAATTTTTTTAATGTTGTTGCAGTCCTATCATAATGCATAAAATCTTGTTCTGCTTTGATATTTTTAAAGTTCTAATCATTGTGCAGAAATGATTCAGACAGCATCATGTAGACTCACACAGACATCAAGATTATGTGTATGAACCCTGACAATGGTGACAAAATTTTCAGATAAACCGATTAATGCTGAGCATCACAAAACAAGCTACTAAAGTCACAAAAAAGATTTTTGTTTATTGTCACCATTGTTGAGGTTCATTCTCTGATTCATGATGTCCGTGTGAGTCTAAAAGACACTGCTCGAAACGCTGTCTGTATAACGAATAAAGAAAATAAAACCCGTAAAAAAAAACTAACCATTAACTAATGCAAAACTAACCGTTAACAGACTCATAGTTGAGTATGGATCAGTGAATTAGGATACTCCATGGTGATTGAATAATCATTAATAAATAACCAAATTCATCTGATCAGACTTTCTCTTGAATTTTTTGCTATAACAAACATGTTTTGAAAATACAGTTAAAGCAGCCAGAGAAAATCTAATGTTAAAAAGTCAAGAATCAAGAGCCCATCTAAAGCAAACGCTTACCTCCATAACGGTGACTTGAAACTTTATTATTTTCTATAAAACACCCACGTAGAAGGCGACGTTCTCGTGACCTTGCGCAACTTTGCCTAAAAGTTCTCTAAAAGTGATGAAAATTCTGAAACTTTACAGAACATTTGGGACAAAAACGTCCTGTTTTGGTAATGAAAGTGCTGCAGTTCAAGGTTCCTTATATGACTTTAGGGGGACATTCCAATTTGGTTATTTTATGGTCAAAAAAGAATGTTACAAAGAGTACATTTGGGATATTAACAGAACGTTCCCACACGGTCCTCTGTTGGTCATTTAATAACATTCCCGATATGAGTTTAGGGGGACGTTCTGTTTTGGTTATTTTATAACTCGCGCGACGCGAGAACGTTACAAAGAGGACATTTGGGAAGTTAACAGAACGTCCTATAGTAATAGTCCCCTAAACATTCCCAGAACGTCCTGAATGTTCCCTGAAGGTCCCCCAAATAACGTCCCCCAAACCTTAAAAGAACTCCACATCGTGACTGTCTCTGAACGTCACCTTAAGATAACTTTTAGGGAACGTTGCGCAAGGTCCTGAAAACGTCGCCTTCTACGTGGGTGTGGTCTCATGGACTTACAATGGCTGCCGCGTGTGCATGTCTGCTAAGTCCACAAGACTGAAAGTGCATAGAAGTGTGCCATTTGGGATTCAGCCCTAGTTCTCGGTTGCGTTAATTTTTTTGTCTGACTCATTCAAAAGCTCAGAAGAGTCATTTGTTTGTGAATCAGATATCACGAGTCGTGAGTTTAGAAACAATTGCGTGCGCGTACTTTGCTTAGCTACATTCAGTGGCACCTTTAACGATTTTTTCACTCTTTATTTACATTTTCAGTTAACAGAGTATTAAAATCACACTGACTAATAAAGAAAGAACAAAAATACCCATGTATTCTACATAGCGATACATGGTATGGCAGTACCAACCGGCATATGTAGGCAAATTGGTAGTGCTCCTTCATGTTTACGTTGCCTAAACGCTAATATCATGAATGACTGACAACAGACTGAAAATGGACTTGTCCTGATGAACACCAATCGTGATAATACAGTCGACGCGGAGGCTGTTCCAAAGGAGTTTGATGCCACGTGGTCTCAGAATGAGCCTCAAATAGGTATGACTACAATTTATTTTCCTAAAGGGAGGTTGTTTTTGAGAATTAGGAGTGACCAAAATAAATGATTGGGATGCACAAGTTTCCATGTAAAACACTGCAAACAGCACTCGATTACTTGCTACTACTCTATGAAAATTACCACTGGTTACACTCTTAGAACCTTCCTCATAGAACCTTTCAGTGAACAGTTCTTAAAAGAACCTTTTTTTTCTTAGTGTGAAGAACATTTTAATAACCTAAAGAATGCTTTTCCACTATAAATAAACTTTTGTAAAGTGGAAAGGTTCCATGGATGTTAAAGGTTCTTTGTGTAATGCCAATGAATAACTTTTATTTTTAAGAGCGCATGATGAATCTCTTGATATAGCATTGTTTTTTTGTGTCTGCTGCCAAAATTTCTTATTCCATTATTGTGCTTACTATGAGCTTAAGTTTTGCTGGAACAAAACCACAGAAAGTTGTCCTGACTGTCAATAATTTAAAATGTTGCCACCGTTGTTGACAGTCAGGACAACTTTCTGTACCAAGGCTGCATACTACAAGTTAAAAGTACATATATATATACACATATATTTATACTTTTAACTTTTAATAGCCACCTTTGGTACCATGTAAAATGCAACTAATCATGTGTAGGCCTATATAAAAGGTGAAAACAGGTTTTGAGAATAGCACACTATCTCGAAGATCTTGAGTGCATCTTTAGAGAGATATTTTTGCGGAGAGTGATGAATAGCTTATTCAAGAAAGGTTGCTTGAAAAGCCCTTATATGGAGATGTTTTAGGGTGCATTTTGCTAATTACTGACTCATTGAGATCCCATTTTTTGAGATCAGTGAGTGCACTTCCATGGCCACAGAAAAACAGACACTTTCATTTCCAAGAAACCGATCAAGGAGAGAAAAAGTACTGTTTCTCAAATGAACATGTCTGGAATGTTTAAACCTGTCCTGACCTCGGAGAACAACCCCAGACCTCTCTACTTCTAGCTCTCTATTTGTCATCATTTGCAGGAGCACCTAGCTGCTAACAGCAGTGATGATTATGATAATGGTCCTTGCTATTTAGGAAGACTGATTGAACAGTGTTTACAAAGACCAACCCTCTGCATGCTAAAGTGAACCTGCTATGACTTTTAAGGAGCTCCTGGTCGGTCAACAGAATGAGTGTGTATAAACAGAATGAGTCCTAATACCTTTACAAAAATTTACCATGATAGTTTTTGCCAAAATACTATAGTTTCTAAAGTTACTACTAAAACCATAAAAAAAATTAATAAGGTACGATTTCTAAATGTTTCTGTAATTTTTTTAACTTAATTTTTTTTTCTGTCACTATTTACTTTTTTTAAGGCCATTTGAGTATAGTGAACTCATTGTTATGTTCAAGAAACCAATTTGAGATGATTTGAGCTTTGTGACGGCGTGTTATCCTGCTGGAAGTAGCCATCAGAAGATGCTTTGGTCATTAAGGGATGGACATGGTCAGCAACAATACTCAGGTGGGCTATGGTGTTTAAACAATGGTTAATTGCTAAGGTGCCCAAAGTGTGCCAATAAAATACCCCCCACACCATTACACCACCACCAGCAGCCTGAACCACAAGGCAGGGTGGATCCATGCTTTCATGTTGTTTACACCAATTTCTGACCTTACCATCTGAATGTTGCAGCAGAAATCAGACCAGGCAACATTTTTCCAGTTTTCTATTGTCCAATCTTGGTGAGCCTGTGCAAATTGTAGCCTCAGTTTCCTGTTCTTAGCTGATAGGAGTGGCACCCGATTTGGTCTTCTGATTCTGTAGCCCATCTGCTTCAAGTTTCAACATGTTGTACGTTCAGAGATGCTCTTCTGCAGACCTCGGTTGTAACGAGTTACTGTTGCCTTTCTATCAGCTTGAGCCAGTCTGGCCATTCTCCTCTGACCTCTGGCATCAACAAGGCATTTTCGCCCACAGAACTGTCGCTCACTGGATATTTTATTTTTTCCTGACCATTCTCTGTAAACCCTAGAGATGGTTGTGCATGAAAATCCCAGTAGATCAGCAGTTTCTGAAAAACTCAGACCAGACTCAGACCAACAACCATGCCACATTCCTCATTCTGATATCAGTTTGAACTTTAGCAGATCAACTTGACCAAATTTGACAAAGTTTATGCCATGTTATTGGCCGAATAGATATTTGTAATATATAACAGGTATATATATATATATATATATATGTAAACCCTTCCTAAGCTCCTGCATGCTATTCATTACAAAAAGTACATTTAAAAGCACTAGTTCAATGCAGAGACTGCTGGATTTTGCCTGTAAACAGAATTATGTGAAAAATAACATTTCAGTTTGTGGTTTGTCTGCTGAGACATACTAGTGGCTATCCAAACATCTTTCATTCATGTCATAGATCTAGTCTTTGCTTTCTTTATCCTGTGGCAATAACATCATGCCTCACCTGCAATGAATTACAGCCTCCCCTGCAGGGAAACCACAGCTCAGCGGCCACTGAAAGAACTAAAACAATGAACCAACAAGCAACAATAATTATGTTATTTAGGTAAAGCCACTGAGGAAGTAATGAGCAATTGACTCAATTTAGTATTTGGAAAGACCAAAAATAATTTATCTGCTCTGAATATCTCACAGTCTGTGGTCTCTCATTGTCATTATGTTTGCTATGAGTGGTTAGTCTATTTACATTACAATTGGATGGCTGAAGTGATGTAAAATCAATGCTAAACGTGTTTCCGTGAATCATATCGCCTTTTGCCAAGGTAAATGCAATCAATTGTAAAATATTGCTGAGCAAATTCTGTTACTCAGGGGAAGGCTGGGATGGATGATTTGATCAAATATAAGATCTGTGTGAGATAATACTCCAACCCAAGCACAGCCTTGATAAATGTTTATTGGATAGCATCACTCTCACTGGTGTGAGTAATCTTCAGGGCTTGACAGCTAGTATGAATTGTTTGTATGTGTGGTGGTCATTGAGCTACACATTTAGCACGCTGAGTAATACATCTACCTGTTAGATGCATATCGAGACATATTTGGAGGGAGAACTTTACGTTTCTGTTGTACACACAAAACAATGAAATTTTCAGTTTGGTATTTGTCTTCTATAGTGTGCTCAAAATGGCTGAATTCTTCCCCCTCACGGAAGAAGGTTGCTTAATTTCCTTACCATTTCTGCCAAACAATGGCCTTTTTTTCTTTTGGTCTTCCTTCAGTCATGATAATGTTATCAGACTTGTCCTCCTGTGGATGAGCAATGAATCTGATTGTGAATATTCTGAAATTTATCATCATCTGGTATCTCTGAACTTTAGTGTCACAGTTATGATAACCTTTATGGGGTGAGGGAGGGTGAGAAGAAAATGAGCGTCAGAGGATTTTTCGGGACTTTCAAGATGACATTTTGGAAGAAAAACAGAATCAGAAAACATTAGATCATCAGTTTCCTCAGGCTTTTGGTTGTGCTTGGAGCATTACCCATGAAAAATCACAAATGAGTTCTATTTAATATCTCAGTGGTGTCTTCTAGACAACACTGAGATGAAATGGAAAGAAAACAGACTTTTCTAAGGTTATGTATGTATGTACTGTATGGTTTTGTGTTCTCCTATGAAAAAGAACCAAAAATCTCACATCTCCTTTAAAGTTTCAGAAGAGAGTCAGAAATGTTTTATATGAACTCGAAGTTCATCCAAACCATATCATAGTTCTACACTCTTATTGCATGTCAACAGATGTTTTTATTTCCCCTATGAAAGAAAGCAATAAGCCCCAAGAAGCCGTGGTTTACAGTGAATTTATAACAGCTAAGGGGCATTGTTAGGCACGCCGCGGAGCTGTTATAAATTCACTGTAAACCAAGGTTTTACGGGGCTTATCACTTTTATAAAACGGTTACCGCACAATACAAATATTAAAGCCAAAAAATATGTATCAATGCAACTTTCATGAAAAATCATTAAAAGGCTTCCTTCCGCTGGAAAAAATAGTCCATGACCGTGAATAGCAACAGAAGTTACATATATTACGCCATTAGATGGCGGCAAAGATTGTCTTTATGTCACTCAGTTGCAAAGAATTTTATATTGAAAAAACTGAATTGTTGTGAACACGGAACAAGACGCAAATGACAAATGCTTTGTCAGTTCAGCAGGGCACAGGAAAACCCATTAAATGTTAAAAGGACAAGATCGCAGCAGACATTCAAACAGATTTTTTATTATGAACATAGGACTGGCCTGAAGGAAAATGCTAAATTTGAATGCAGGTAATACACTCAGTCACTCGATATCTCTCTCACAATACTCTTCTACACAATGCAGTAAGCTTCAGTGAACAAAATCAATAGAGAACAAACATTTACGTTGCTAAGAGTGGTTGCTAAGACAGAAGCAGCAACATACACATTCAGTGTGTAATATGCAGTGTGTAATTATGTAATAATGCAGTCAGCTGTATGTTTCGGGAATTGTACAAGTTCAACGGCTTCAAACACGGCTCAACCAATCAGAATCAAGGGCCGGAACTATCCATTTTATAATAGTAATTTTAGAATGATCATCTGAGTTGTTTGAGAATGTGAAATGAATATTACCTTTGAATAATATGATTACAATTGTATAGACTCACCTGAGAAGAAGGCTGCAGTACTTCGAATGCACAGCCTTCCAAAGTATACTTCACTTGACTCGTATGCGTACACAAGCATTCGACGTATGCGCAGTTTTGAGCAATCTCTCGCCACGAGTTACAACCAATGTAAACATCTTTGTATTCTTTCATGCTATAGTTGTACAGATGAGGGTACTAACCTCTTCACACATTCTCTTGTCTTTATAGGCCTCCATTGTTGCTGTAGCTTGCATGAGTTCCGGTCTGTTCTGTTTATGCAGTTTTTCTTTGACTACCATGTGAATCGACGGCCCCAGGGCATGGTTGCCACCTTTTGGATAAACTAATAACTGCAAAAAAATTAAATACGCATTTGCGACCTGCGCGTACAAAGTACAAAAATCTGCCTGTGTGCGTACAGTACGTGAGTACTCTTCTGATGACGAAATTTGCGTCAAGCGCACGGTACACTGACTCTTGCGTACACGTAAAAAGTGATGTATACTTTGGGCTTAATATTCAGCTAATCATGTGACTTCAATATGGCACCCCCCATGAGGTGACCTGCTCCATGTACAACAAAAAAAAAAAAACATTTTGTATTAGGCTGTTAGAGCTTTAGCTATATTAGTAATCTGTACACATCAGAACACTTTGGTTCGTGGTATAAAATAAAGCCTTACGTATAAAATATTATGAAGATTTTTATTTTTAGTAATCTTTTATACTGTAAAAATCTAATTTATTTACACTATCAGAATTACATCTACATATTTTTGCTTAAATTGGACCTGAATAAAAAAGTGTTTTTTCCTCCTTGATCATGAGTTTCATATTCTCACTATATCATATATGGACCATAAAGAATATTTTCTTTCTTTAGATTTTCTCATATTTTGTCTAAGGTTCAATAAACCCCCCATGCAATAAACCCCGACATGCAATTTTTACAATTGCATGTCGGTTGTTTTTGCAGGATTCTGCATCCACGCGGCTCGAAGACAAGTATCAGCACAATGTAAACAAAAAAATGTTGCACATTTAAATTAAACTGATAACTGAAAACTCCAGCATTAAGTCTCCTGAGCTTGTAGAACAGCATCTGAGAGAAGGTTTTGCTTTTTGCAGAGTGTCTGGTTTGTGCTTTTCTCTACAGTACACCCTATATTTTTTGCTTGCTAGCAGCTACATGTGCAATCCAAAACTGCTCTGTCCCTTAAAACATGAAATGAAGCTATCACTCTTACTGCTAGCTGACAGGATGTGCTAAATGAGGGAGGCTGGGAATCCTGATCTACCATAAAAGCGCTTCCTCTCTGGAGTAGGCCTATCTGATTCCTGTTCACTGATGCCTTTTCTGGGCCAGAATAGCTGTCAGTCCAAACTTACCCACACTATACAGGGTTCATCCACTCTGAGAATATTTCTAATGGAAGAAATGAAATGCAGCAAAAGAGTCAAGCAGAGCCATGCAAACTCCGCAATTATGATTCCTATAGCAGACCAATTTGATCTCATTTGTCAAGATGGACGACGGGGCACTGCCTCTCAGTCTCTAGATGTTGTGCACATTCACACAAGCGCATAATTTGCAATTCCAGTCTATTATTTCCAAAAGACGGCACAGTATATTGTACGATCTAGAGGAAGAGCTTCACAGAGCTTACATACCCCACTGAATACGGTTTTGGTGTTTTAGTGCAGCATCTTCAAATGTTTTCATTTAGAGCTCAAGGTTAAAGTCTATTAAATACCCATTACAAGAACATAAACATCTCCCATTCTCAGAAATACCTGCATCGTCTCACTCCTCCTTTTCTTTTAAATTGCATTTCCTTCTCATTTTTCTATTCCGGCGAGGACTGCTACGTGCATTTCTCCAAAGAACGGGATTCAGGGAACATGAAAAGTTGAATTTCTTTATGGAACATGTTTTGAATTTTAGCTGTAGTTCGTAAGTAAAGTGCCTGGCTGAATTATAACTGAGCTGGCGTCTTCTGCCGAGGCTCTTGATGTGTCATCCATTGGGAATGCCATTATAGAGGTACATCATTTTATGCTGGAAAGCACTGAAGCACTTTTAGATGTTCTGTCTTCTTTATAATTTATGGTCGTACTTTAATCTGTTTAGGCTGGTGTTCAGTGGGTTGCGGTACCTGTCTTACAAGAACAAAACACTTAAAGAGCACACAAGGAAGGCTGTACCTGCGCTTTTGGCCTCCACGGTTGTTTTCTGCTATAAAGCTTAATTGCACCACTTTATTGATTTACAAGGAAAAATCGCCCAAGGTTTCGAGTATCATCCGAAGCAGTGGAGCTACGGCATCGTACGTTGCAGCTTACGAGTATAAAATGCGCTTGTTCGAAGGGTCTATTTGTCATCCATTCCATGAGCAAATGTCTGAATAACAAGGTGGCAGCATTCCAACCATTCTAATGATACTATTAGCACAGAGCTAATTTATTCAAAGCCATAAAGAATTCATCTGTATAATGTGTAGTTGGTGTTTACCATGCTCCACACGTTGCATGCAGTGGCTGAGTAGATTGTTTGGGTTACGATCATCAATAAAAAGGTTTCGCCTTGGGTCCTGTACCTGCTTCCCTCTGTGCTGTAAATAAATAAATAAATAAATAAATAAAAGGAAAAACTGAAAAAGATTGTAAAATGGATAAAGTGAAAACATGTTTGTTGCCTATGTTGCCTTAAAAGACCATATACACTACCATTCAAATGTTTTGGGATCAGTAAGATTTTTTTTTAATTAATAAAGGACGCATTAAATTGATCAAAAGTGGCATTTATAATGTAACAAAAGATTTCTATTTCAAATAAATGCTGTTCTTTTAAATGTACTATTCATCAAAAATCCTGAAAAGTATGATAGTTTCCACAAAAATATTAAGCAGATGTTTTCAACACTGATAATAATAAGAAATATTTTTTTTTTTTTGTGCTACAAATCAGCATATTAGAATGATTTCTGAAGGATCATGTGACCCTGAAGATGGGGTAATGAGGCTGAAAATTAAGCTTTGCCATCACAGCAATAAATTACATTTAAAAAAAATTATATTAAAAAATATATATATTTTAAATTGTATTATAAAACGGTTAGTTCCCGTCCTTGATTCTGATTGGTCAATAGCTGTGTTTTATTCACGATAAAACACGGCTATGACCGCTTCACCCAACGGTTCTGTGTATCCCTACACAACACCCTTAGCAACCACTCTTAGCAATGTAAACTCTTTGTTCTCAATCAGTATTGTTCATTGAAGCTTACTGTATTATGTAGAAGAGTGTTGTGAGAAAAAGATCGAGTGAGCGGATTTATTACCTGCATTCAGATTTAGCATTTTCCTTCAGGTCAGTCCTATGACCATTATAAAAAATCTGTTTAAACGTCAGATGTTTCCTACCCGTTCCACACCCGTAAGACCTTCGTTAATCTTCGGAATGCAAATTAAGATATTTTTGTTGAAATTCGTTGGCTCTGTGAGCATGAGGCCTTCATAGGGAGCAATGACATTTCCTCTTTCAAGATCCATAAAGGTACTAAAAACATATTTAAATCAGTTCATGTGAGTATAGTGGTTCAATATTAATATTATAAAGCGACGAGAATATTTTTGGTGCGCCAAAAAAAACAAAATAACGACTTATCTAGTGATGGCCGACTTCAAAACACTGCTTCAGAAAGCTTCGGAGCATTATGAATCAGCGTGTCGAATCAGCGGTTCGGAGCGCCAAAGTCACGTGATTTCAGCAGTTTGGCGGTTTGACACGCAATCCGAATCATGATTCGATACACTGATTCATAACACTCTGAAGCTTCCTGAAGCACTCGTGTTTTGAAATCGGCCATCACTAGATAAGTCGTTATTTTGTTACCAAAAATATTCTTGTCGCTTTATAATATTAATATCGAACCACTGTACTCACACGAACTGATTTAAATATGTTTTTAGTCCAATGATGGATCTTGAGAGAGGAAATGTCATTGCTGGCTATGGAGGCCTCACTGAGCCATCAGATTTCAACAAAAATATCTTAATTTGCGTTCCGAAGATTAACGAAGGCCTTACGGGTGTGGAACGGCATGAGGGTGAGTAATAAATGACATTATTTTCATTTTTGGGTGAACTAACCCTTTAGACAGTCTTTGCTGCCATCTAATGGCGTAATAATGTAACATCTTTTTTGCTGTTCACAGTCAGGGACTATTTTTTCCGGTGGAAGGAAGGCTTTTAGAAAAAGTTTACTTCATGAAAGTTGCACTGATACATATTTCTGGCTTTAATATTTATATTGTGTGGAAACCGTTTCATAAAAGCAATAAGGTACGAGAGGCTAGTGCTGTATCGTGAATAAGTCTAACATATGCCTAACAACGCCCTTCAGCCGTGACTTATTCACGATACAGCACAGCCTCTCGTACTTTATTGCATACATATTTCACTTTTGTACTGTATTTTTGATAAAATAAATGCAGATTTGTTGAGCATAAGAGATTTTAATGTTCAAAAGCATTAAAAAATCTTACAGTTCCAAAATTTTTTATGTACTTTAAAAGTAAAATGTTGTTTAAATTGTTTTTTTTCTTAAAATATAAAATTTTACTAACCATTCATATTTAGGAAAATCAATTGTTAAGCAAATTTAGGTAGCTGAAGCATAGGTTGACTTATTAAATTAGTTAATGATACTGTAAATTCAGTTAAAAACTAGACCATTTCAAGCACCAAAATTCCATACTGTAATGACTGGAAACATTTTCACCACATACAATGATTTTTTGGCAAGTACATCAGTTCTTGCTGTAAATTTAACAGGGGTAAATGTTCTTCAGAGATGCAATCCTTAGGGAATATGGAAAGAGTTCGATCAGAACTGTTTCCTACAGCAAAACTCTAGGATGCTTTAAAATACCTCAGATTCCACAAAGGGTGTCTATATCTATTTCTTTCTTTTCTTTAATCAAGGCTGTACATCTAGACACCCGAAATGGTCATGATGCCCTTTTGAATTCCATAGTTCGGCCTGTGGTGCTGAAACGAGGAAATAAAAACTAAAATAGATGAGCCTTCGTGCACTCATGGAACCAAATGGCTCAGGAGCCGGAACCATTTGAAAGATGTATAATGACAGGAGCTTGTCCGTTACGAGGATGGCTCTCATATTTCAAACATGCATAAAAGAAATTCAGACACAAATGTGCTTTTATCTCGGCTGTGACATTTGTGAAATAGGGAGTGCTCTGACTTGGCAGTGTGTTGGAAGGAGAATAGCCCGTTTCTAGACTACTCAGTCTGGACTGCAATGCTAAATGACCAAGTTGGTGTTCAGATATGAGACTCTCTGCTTGTCATTAGACTGATTAGAGTCCACTTCTGAACTCCTTGTCATTGCCTATGGGTGATGATTGTACTACTCAGTATGGTGGTCATTGTTTCATGTCTTCACCAGTGTGTTTTAAATGATTATGATTGCAATAACTGTACTGGAGATTTGTATTATATGTAGGTCCATTTTAACATTAGCACTGCATGGAAAAAGCCATCAAATATTCACAATAGACCTTAGTCAGGGTAGAATTTTACACAGATTTACAGTCTTTACAACGGTATGCACCAAGGTCCTAGACCATATGTCATTTTTGACACTCACAACGTTCAAAACTATTTTGAGTTTTTGTCTACTGAATGGTTTTTTTTTTTTTGGAAGATGTTTTGTCAGTTAAAGCTACAGTCCGTAACTTTTTTTGGTTAAAAATGATCCAAAATAAATTTTTGAGCAAATACATAACCAGCCAGTGTTCAAAACTATCTCCTTACCTTAGCCCGATTCACAACGTTAAGCTTGTAATAATATATTTTTTAATAAAATCGGTACTGGTTGATTTCCGTGGATCTTTGCATCATTACGTCACGTCTGTAAACAGAAAGGAGGAGTCCCAGCTAGTAGGCTATATGGCATGTGAGGATGCTGCAGGCGGCAGATCATTTATAGCCTTTTCTCACAGCAGCTGGAATAATTAAACTTATCATTTTGATGGCGGATTGTAATCCAGAAAGGTCTAAATGACAATCATCAGTGACAACTGGAGATTCACCCGTAGTCAAAAGCAAAAGACTTCGAACTGCTACAGAAATTTAAATCTACAGATAACACTAATACACACTAAATACACACAATGCTGATGTTGTTAACATTAACAATCTGAGAACAAAGTATAACAATAATAACAATTTGCACGGTTTGACGTGATATGAACTACGCGATCGTTAGATTTAATCACAGATGGCAGTGCAATTTATGCTTTTTTCTCAGTTGGTCAGAACAAAAGTGGCAGACATCTTACTTACTTGTTCAGATTACATTTTCCGGTGAAAATTCTTATTTTGGTCATACTTCCAAGACATAGAATCTGTGATTCCGAAGTACAGTGTCCACACTGGTGCGGTAACTGACAGCAAACATTAGATTCATCCGCGCTGAGGGGCCGAGCTGAGGCACAACCCACGTAAAGATGATAATTCTGCAAATAACTGCAATTGCAGGTCTCAAACAGAGATGGCGACAAAGAGGCAAAACTTACGGACTGCAGCTTTAATATTTTTGTGGAAATGGTGATTTTTTTTTTTTAAAGATTCTTGATTAAAAGAATGTTCAAAAGAACAACATTTAAAAAATAGTTATCTTTTATAACATTATAAATGACATTACTGCCACATTTGATCAATGCATTCTGAATAGAAGTGTTAATTGTCCAAACAATTGACTGGTAATATTATAATATTCATAATATATTTTGTTCCAAAGCAGCTTTACAAACAAGAGTGCCTTACAAAACTCCCTAGCAAGCAAGCCAAAGATGACAATGGCAAGGAGAACAGAGCTTTTCAATATAATTTTTTTATATAAACCACAGCATACATTCATGTTGACTGACCAGAGAAGAGCAGGAGGAAAGTCATGGACTCCCACCAGGGATGAGTTTGTCAGGCACTTCTGGATGTTGCCAGGGTAAGAGCTCCTATCACACAGGGGGATTACACTCGGCTAATGCTCTCGCAGTTGCTGCCATGATCCTCTTTCCTCATGTGGGCTGTTCTGATAACCCCGGTCCCCAGGAGGTCTCCGTCATCTGTCACGCTGTATAAACACGCTGGTTCTTTTTCACTCAAAACACACGCTCAGTACTACCAAACAATCTGACTCAAACGAAGAGAAAATTTGTATGCAAATGATCATGATTCACTTGGTCAACCACTGCAGGAGTATTTGTCATTGCTTCAACAGTGTAATTAGTTTTCATTGAGTTTTCTTTACCTGAAATAAAATACAATTATTTTTTAGGTTGTAATCTATATATTTATTTCATTTATGTAATCTATGCTAGCATGTGGTTGATTATGGACGTATGTTTTGTGTCGGTAAGTGTTATGAACATATTTGATTGGCTTCAGAGGGGTTGCCGTTCCAAGTGCCCTCTGATTAAAAATGCGCTTGATTGCTAATTCTTTGAAATAAGGGTAAGAGCCCTTATAACACACATTATGAATAAACATAATCACTGGTGATAAGACAATAATGTGTGCTTTAAACCCTGCAAGGAGTAACTGACTCGCATAAATAAATTCATTTTCCTATGTTTAAGTATAGTAAGAAACATATTCATATTCATTTATTATGTTGCTTACTAATAAGATAAGTCTCTCTTAATTACCTTTTTTATTTAATTTTCCAAACAACACACTTTGCCTTTACTAATAATATTTTTTTTAAATGTATTTATTATTTACACATTTAATAAATGTTTCACATTGCACACTATGGAAAACTAATGGGAAAAAATTAATTGGATTTAATACAGATAACTGGTTAAATTAAGAAGTGATACAAAAAATATTAACAAATAATTACAAATATATGAATAAATAAAAAAGAAAGATTATGAGCATAAAATCTCAGGAAGAAGCTAATGCAAATAATGCCATGAATATTCAAACTGTGTATCCACAGAATCATCATGATGCCCAGATGTCCAGATGTCCGAGATTTTAAAAGTTTATCTGTGAAACAAATTAAATAGTGACTGAAACTGATAATAGAATAGGGGGTAAAATTAACACAGAGTCTATTATTGGGTCACAAATGACAAATCCAATAATTGCTTTCCAAAGAGAGGCAAGTGGCAAGGATAAATCTCAGCAAACACAGTACAAAGTGTAATGGAGAAATCAAAATAGACAGGTAAACAAATAACTGACATCCAGACTATTAAATCAAACAGTAATTATAACTAGAAATGTACAATTTCTGAAGATTATGTGAATGTTGCTTGCCATGGCAAAACTCTGTTTTACACTTTATTTTAATGATCCCCTTTAGACATTCTGTATAAGTAAAGTTGCACCTACATTTTAACTAACTATTAGTATTATTTTTGATAAAATCCGAAGGCTAAGTGAAGCCTCCATTGACAGCAAGATAATGAACACTTTCAGATGCCCAGAAAGCTACTAAAAATCGAGCGCAGCTTTAGTTCAGTCAGGTCACGTAGGCATAGTGCTGCGACCAGCTGACGCGGTCAGCTGTCAAATCGCTCCAATCACTACCATTCTCCTATTAGACACGGGACATATATACGTGGCATTGCTGCTCGGTAAGTATGCTCAAACTGCTCGCAACCCTCCCTCCCTCCCCATTATAAGCACGAGCATATTACTGTGCACCTTCTGGTTGTCGTCTTCTTTTGTTTCAGATCACTAAGGCTTTCAAGTCCCTGCTGGCATGGACCTCACTGCTGAGAGACACTCATCCTCATAACCAAGCTACAGTATAGACGTCCCAGTGCCATATCTACACAATTACCATGTTCGCTTTTAAAGACATTACTAAGTGTCTTAATTGTCTATGTATTTCCAAGCTGATGGTTCCGGGGGGTTAATGTTAAAGCTCTTGTAAGTTCAATTAATTTTGGAGCAAGAACCCCCATAATGAACCATAAAAGATAAATTGTGTTCAATAAATTCAAGTAACTTGCCAAAGTGGTCCTGTCTGAAACATATTTAAAACAGTTCATGTGACTACAGTGGTTTAACCTTAATGTTATGAAGCGACGAGAATACTTTTTGTGCGCCAAAAAACTAAATAACGAATTTAATCAACAATATCTAGTGATGAGCGATTTCAAAACTCTGCTTCATGAAGCTTCGAAGCTTTACGAATCTTTTGATTCGAATCAGTGGTTCGGAGAGTGTATCAAACTGCCAAAGTCTTGCCCCCCAGTGATGAACCATTGAAATTTCGAAACACTTATTACGTAACAAAGCCTCGTTTACTGAAATCACGTGACTTTGGCAGTTTGATACACGCTCTGAACCACTTATTCGAAACAAAAGATTCGTAAAGCTTTGAAGCTTCATGAGTGTTTTTAAATTGCCCATCACTAGATATTGTTGAATAAAGTCGTTATTTTGTTTGTTTGTTTTTTTTGGCGCACAAAATGTATTCTCCTCGCTTCATAACATTAAGGTTGAACCACTGTAGTCACATGAACTGTTTTAAATATGTCTTTAGTAGTTTTCTGGGCATCTGAAGGTGTTAATTATCTTGCTGGCAATGGAGGCCTCACTGAGCCTTCGGATTTTATCAAAAACATCTTCATTTGCAGTGGCGTAACTTTGTTTTAAAAAGTGGGTGGGACAGGAGGAATGTGTGTTTTGGTGTATTGTAATTGTATTATTACAATAAATGCACAAAATTATTGACATAGACCTCTTTTTTAATATGATAGGTTCATCCTTATATCTACTATATTGTTAGTCTCGAGAGTTTTACATTAGTCAAATATGTGGATCCACGCCAAACATTCAATTGTCCTGATGGACTAGCGGTAGTATTTTCGTTCGGCGAGCCAGAGATTCTGGGTTCTAATCTGCCCTTTTATAATTTTTTTTTTTTTTCATTAAAACCAAATATGTTCATCAGTGATTGTATATCAAGAGCAGGGACACGTTTATATGCATTTTGTTTTGTGATTTCACCAGAACGAATAGAGAGTCTCTGCCAACAGCGTAGACTGAAGCGCTCATCCGTGTGCATGAGCATCAAGAGAACACTGTTGCGCCACTAATAGCGGCAATGAGCAACATGATTTCAAAAACAAAACATCCCAGCGCCAGATCGCCTATTATTTAACACAAACGAACGAATTGCTAATCAACGTTTATTTTGTATTAGATACATCCATACCGCAAGATGTTTCAAAAAGTGGTGGGGACAATATCGACCCTGGCAAAAAGTGCCTATGTTCATTTGTGTTTCCGAAGATGAACGAAGGTCTTACAGGTGTGGAACAACATGAGGGTGGGTAATTAATGACAGAATTTAAATTTTTGGGTGAACTAAGCCTTTAAGCAGACAGTCTAATAATACTGAGAGTTAGTTGGCATGTAGGTGAAACATTACTTATAGTCAACAGAATATCTAAAGCGGACCATCAAAAGTCCAAAGTCTGTGTAATGTTCTGATGCTGAGATATGGCGTGTTTGGTTGCTTGGATGCTCTAAATGGTTGCTAGGGTGTGGCTACACTGTTACCATGGTGATACTTACAGACTAGTTTAAAAAAAACAAAACAAAAAAAAACAATCCCTTTGTCTCTATGACATTGTGGTGCTAAGATATGACTTATTCATGCTGCCATATGCTTGCTAGGGTGTAGTCAGACAGTTACTAAGGTGAAAAAAAAAACAATCCCTGTGTCTCTATGATGCTCTGGTGCTGAGATATGACTTATTCACGCTGCCATAGAGTTGCTAGGGTGCTCTAAATAGCTAGGGTGTGGCTACAGTTTTCAGGGTAATATTTAAAGCCTACTTGTCTGAGTCAAAAGAGACCACCCGTTAGTCTCCACGATGTTCTGATCCACAGATATACCTATCACCCTTTTTCAATCGAAGTCAAATGGGTGGTTGCTAGGGTGCTGTAACTGGTTGCTAGGGCGTGGCTATGAAGTTGAATGGTATTGGGGTCACTTCAACCCACGGACAACAAAGGCAACAGTGTAAAAGTACCCCAATTCCACGGGAAAGCAGCGGACTTGGCAACACTGAGTGTAACCAAAACAAATGATCATTAATATGCAGAATTATTAGACAGCTCTTAATCTGCACTGTAAAAAGGAAACGTTGAGAAAAGTAAAATAAATAAATAAATCAAGGCAATGCGATGCATTATGTTCTCTCAAACACTAGAAATACTACTTTTTGTCAAATTGAATTTGTTCATTCATTAAATGCAAAAATGCCTTGTTCGGCCAAAACATTTATTGTGCTTTCCTCAATAATGTATCGTCTTAAATTATCTTAATTTGGGAACTTTTTTCACCAAATATTAAGATGTAATTATTTCTGATTCATTTAATGAATTGCTATATTCCATAAAATTACACATATCATCTACAGTATAATAACTAGAATGCTGTGAAGTACATGAAAACCAGGTATTATGTAAAAAGAAATTAGGGACTGATTTAAAAACATCTTTCAAAAATACAGTCTTAAAAAGGATGATTTTTAGAATTGCTTGTAATTACTGAGTATCAGGGGACCTAAATTACTTTTCCTAATGAGAGGCATTGCTATAGCAGTTTAAAGTGCAGGAAGACATTACTAGAGCAGGGAGAAATCTGCAACAGACATCTTCCTCCATACAATTAAAAACTTGAAACCAAGTGAGCAGGCAGATGACTTTATTTGCATGGCTGCAGTCCTCAGCATCTCTGCATCAACCTGATTAAAAGTGTAAGGATGGATTTCACCAAGGCTGAATTCAAGATTCCTATCCTGTAATAAAGCAATAAAAACTCTAATCTGAAAAGAGGATATGCGAGAAAAAGCGCAAGACAATGCCTGGCTCGACCTCCTCTCTTCCCCCCCATGCTGAGTTCCTGACTCCGCACACCCTCACTTTCTATGCAAACCTAACTTAGTTGTTTGATATCAATGTAAATACTTCTGGTGTGACTGGTAAGATGGTTTCACTCCCACATCAAAGAACAAGACTTGTTCTCCTGGTGTGGGAGACGTCCCAATAACCATTTGGTTGTTCCCCAAAACCGGGCGTGTGACCTTTTGGGGCACGAGAAAGATTNAAGCAACGGTCCTAGTACTGAGCCTTGTGGTACTCCATATTGAACTTGTGATCGATACGACATCTCTTCATTAACTACTACAGACTGATAACGGTCAGATAAGTAAGATTTGAACCATGCCAAAGCAATTCCACAACCTGATTAAAAGTAAAACATTTGGCTTCTTGCAGTGGGAGATGAGAAAATGGCATGGCCTCACTATAATCCATCAGAGATAAATTATTCATATAGCATCTTAAATCTAGAAATGTTGATTCTCATTTTCCTGAGTAGAAAATTGAGGATCAATGAGGAAATGATCCCTCATTTCCTACATATAAATATTTTGTAATTTTATTTATCTAGTTTTTTTAAAGTCTAAATATTTTAGCTTAAAATGCACCCTTGATAAGCATAAGACTTCTTTCATAAACATTAAAAAAATTAAAAACCGTAATTATTTTGATTGGTAATGTCTTATACTGTATGTATACTGTATATATAATGTCTCTTTGTAATCAAATGAATCGTAATGAAATTGTTTTGATATTTAGATGTGGATTTTCCAAAGATAACGGATGCTTCTGTGGGCAATTCTCTCTGGATACAATGGTAATTAAATGTCAGCGTTGACATTTCCTATCCAAGAAACAGATTCATGCTTGTATTCATAATTTCCTTGGACATCTATCCATAATAATATAAATCCTCAAAGATCAGCTGATGCACATTAACTTGTTTTCTCTTTCTTATGAATTACTTTAGTTCACGAGCCTGTTTATGAGCCTCTGCTGGGGTGAACAAGGACAGACACAGTGGTCATCTATCCATCCAAAAATGAACATAATATTATAAAAAGGGGAAAAAGTGTCCATGGAAAAGCGATGCTGAACTGAATGGGTTGTGGCCTTGCTGTAGAGTGGTGATCAAAAGGATGGGGCAAAATTGAAATTAGGCAGTCGGTTTGTCCTAGAGCCAAAGTCATTTTAAGAAATGGGCATTCAAAACGACGGTGCTCTCAGATTGACATATTTAATCAAGAAATGGACAATCATTTAAAATGGTTGAAAATTCATAGATATCCATATAAAATCCATTTTACACACTGAATCAAAAGTGAACTAACATTTCTTCTCAATCCTAAATCTGAGGACTTATTATTTGAAGTCACTGGCCTGGCAGCGGCTGTAAGCTGCTTTATACAGTGTCTGATAAAAGAGCACTTTAACGAGCTACTCTTGTACTTGCTGTTTTAATCACACTTTAAGAATCTATTCCCATTCTTATCATGAGCCCATACTTCCCCAAGGAACAAACGTAGTTGAGCTGTCAGAGTCAGAGTACTCTGGCCTGGTTTAACATACAAATCTCATGACATGGATTTTGGGATATATGCTAAATCGAACAATACTGACAAGCGGTGATTACTAAAAGAGGATAACTGAACAATACTATAATGCCGCTAATGCATATGGAAAGAGATGAGTGGGATGAATCTGACAGACACATGAAAACTCAATGCTGACATAAATGTCACATCTTGAACATCATCTTCCATGGAGGGTTATGAAGTTATGGATTGGGGCTGGGAATCCATGTCACTATTGCAAGGCACTTTCCCCGAAGTTGCTTCAGGAATCTTTCCTTGCCGTTAGTGTGGTGTAAAAGAGTATTCTTGTTGAGAATGATTTACAGTGACAAAGCAACTGGAAGCCATTAGCTATGTTTCCATCACCCTGTTATTATGCGCATTTAAAGTATCGCATCAGAAACAAGTGATGTAACCGCCAAATTTTTAAAAATAATTTGCAAATACGTTTTTACGCTCGCTTGAGGTGGTTTTGGACTTGTGCGAAAAAGAGTCCATGTGAATAATGGGAGATGGAAACGCATTTGCCGAATAAATTCTGACATAGTGAACATTAAACCCTTGTGACTAATTGGCTGTTTCCGCTGATGGTGTTTTAATTACTGTTGGTTAGGCTACTAGATTACCAATACCACTGTCATCCACTAGAAAAAATTGATGGAAACGCACCTAATTTGCATGTTTTTTTTTTCTTTTGCGACCTTTAAAAAGATTTGCTTCACGTTTGGATGGAAACCCAGCTACTTATTTTTAATAGCTACTGTATGTTTCCATCCATCTATTTTTATGGACATTTTGGGGTAGCATAAAAAAAACACTGGATGGAAATGACAAGATGCACATAAATTCTAAAAATGCGCATAAGAAACTTATGCGCTCAAATAAGATACATTTTTTTATCCTATAAGAAGACATGTGCTTAAACTATGATAGAAACACATTTCCTGAAAAAATCTCTTGATTTGCCTCAACAGGATTGGACTGGACTAACCAGTGGATCAGTTTCATTGCACAGCATTTCAAATGTTATTTTGATCATTCTGAAATGCCTGAGCCAAAGTCTGTCATCAGAATGATTTGGTATAATGACCTCCCAGAACTGTTTCACATCATTGCGTTCCCAAACACCAGGCATCCGCCTCCGAACACAAGATAACTTGACGGTGTTTATTGCGATTCGTCTGTGCGCTCTGAGACTCAAGTCGTTTATTATGTAGGAAAAAAAGAGCCACAGTGGCTTGCAGCAACCTCTATTTTTATTACAGATATTTTGCACCAATTTCCCAGGAAGTGACGATTTTGTTCTCTTGAACACATGAGATGGAAACGCTGCTTTATTCGCAAATGTTTCAAACAATATTCCAATTTTGTGCTTAACCCTTTCGCATGTAAATTTAAAATATTCTGGCTGACCCCCCAGCGTGAGTATTTTTTAAGGCGACCCTATTTAGAACGTATCACTTTATTGTTTCCATGGAGACGCATAATTGCTTGTTACGTGACACAGCGCAGCGCTGTATGACTGATGATCTGCTTTTATAAAATTTTTCCTTTTTTATTCAAAATATTCACAAACTTGTTAACTATAGCATGAAACATCTGATATTCCGATTGCCAAATATGTAAAAGTGGATGTGTTTAAACACCTTTATGACGATCATGTTAGATGAGCTATATGCTCGACGATGATCGCCGCCATGTTAGTTTGCGCCGCACAGAGAATCGGATCTGTTGGATTTACAACCCGTGAATTCATCCACTTCTTAAGTGAGTCGGTGAACTTGGGAAGAATAGAGTAACCTTTAAAGTTACTTTCACAATGTGTATCTGATATGAATAAAACATGTTGTCTAATAGAGGGTATGCACGTGACGTCACCGTCGACCGTTATGACTGCGGTTACGCCCACTGAGTGGCAAAAGACTGAGCGGCAGCATTGGTTTTCAGCGTGAATGTCGCGAAAAACACACAAAACACATCCAAAATGGGAAAGAGTTTTGTGATTGACTGTATAGCTTTGACAAAAAACCTGAGGTATATATTTAAAAACTGCAGAAAGCAACAGAAAAAAAAGCAAATGGATCGCTGCAATTCACAGAAACAGCTGGACTCCAGCAGAGAAACATGGATTTGCAGTTATCATTCTGTGTCAAATTGTTAGATTTTGAGGTAAAATCATACCGTATTGTATTGGGCTAATGGATAGAGAGTTGGACTTGTAACCCAAAGGTCATGGGTTCAAGTCTCAGGTCCGGCAGGGATTGTCGGTGAGGGGAGTGAATGTCCAGTGCTCTCCCCTCCCTCAATACCATGACTGAGGCGAGACCCTTGAGCAAGGCACCGTACCCCCAACTGCTCCCCGGGCGCCGCAGCAATGGCTGCCCACTGCTCCGGGTGTGTGTTCACGGTGTATGTGTTCACTGCTGTGTGTGTGCACTTGGATGGGTTAAATGCAGAGCACAAATTCCAAGTATGGGTCACCATACTTGGCCACATGTCACTTCACTTTCACTTCACTTGTTATATATTATGTTGACAACTCATCAATTAAATATTTTCCATCTTATATTCTGCATAATTGGGTGTTTTTCAATAAACAACACTGACAAAAACTATACTATAAAACTATATATGTTTTAGGGCTAGACAATATGACAATATAACATTGATATAAGTGATTACTCGGATTTAAACCTACTTATATTGTAGTTATATAAAATATTCACAGGAAGATTTGCTTTATGTATTTCCCCGCCGTCGAAATCAGACACATATAAATGTCAGGAAACACGACTCGTGGCTGCATGTCAATATCCATGGATTAGGTTTATTTGACAAGTTGTAAGGAACACATTCAATTCCAGCCTTTAGTGTAATTCGTTAGTTTTACTCGCATTTTCACAGTTTCCCCTATTAAATCCAGTCATGCAGCAGGTTCTTTTGCCACTCAGTCCAGCTGAGGGAGCGCTTTAGGCGGGAAAGTGACGTCGATGCATACCCTCTATTATAATGGAAAGGGTTGTTATTTCCACTTCTATAGACATTGTGTATTTTACAAACTCTAAATATATTGTTTTGTTACTCATGTGTATTTAAATGTCTGAAACCTAAAATAAATGTTATTTGGTTGAAAACACTGCATTTATGTAATATATGAAAAGCGCTGCGCATGTCCATCTCTGGTTTAGCGCCAGCCAAAGCAGTTGATCACGTGATGCGCTGCGCGTTCTGATCACACCGGTGTGATCGTACGCTCCTGGGACCAGCCAAGACTGATCACAATGGTATGGAAGAGGATTAGGGCCAAGCAATAATAAAAAAACTCTCGAGATTAAAGTTGTTAAATTTCTAAGAAAAAACTTGCTGAATTTCGAGAAAAAAGTCGAAATAAAATGTTGAGAATAAACTTGTTAATTACGAGAAAAAATTGGTTAAATTTCGAGAAAAAAGTTGAAATAAAATGTTGAGAATAAACTCATTAAATTACGAGAAAAAACTCGTTAAATTTCAAGAAAAAAGTCGAGATAAAATGTTGAGAATAAAGTCATTAATTACGAGAAAAAAACTCGTTAAATTTCGAGAAAAAAGTCGAGATAAAATGTTGGGAATAAACTCATTAAATTATGAGAAAAAAGTCGTTAAATTACGAGAACAAATTCGTTAAATTATGAGAAAAATTTCGAAAAATTTCGAGAAAAAAGTCGAGATAAAATGTTGAGAATAAACTCATTAAATTACGAGAAAAAAACTCGTTTAATTTCGAGAAAAAAGTCGAGATAAAATGTTGAGAATAAACTCATGAAAATTTGAGAAAAAAGTCGTTAAATTACGAGAACAAATTCGTTAAATTATGAGAAAAATGTCATAATTTAACGAATTTGTTCTCAAATTTAACGACTTTTTTCTTGTAATTTAATGAGTTTATTCTCAACATTTTATTTCGACTTTTTTCTCGAAATTTAACGAGTTTTTTCTCGAAATTTAACAACTTTAATCTCGAGATGGTTTTATTTTTTTATTATTGCTTGGCCCTAATCCTCTTCTGTACAACGGTGTGATACGTGTCAAAGGGTTAAGTTAAATTCGCAACTTTGGATGGAAACAGCTATTGCTGAGGATAGAATTCTATCATCACTTATTACTCACCTTCATATCATTCCAAAACTGAATGCATTTCTACTGTGGAATGCACACACACAAAAGATATTTTGAAAAATGTGTTTTTTTTTACCCATCCATTGAAAGCCACTGGGGTCTAATGTTGTTTGGACCCCAACGTTCCACAGAAGAAAGAAATGTACACAGGTTTGGAAAAACTAAAAATGTAGTTTTTCATTTGAATCTTTTAAGATGCAACCATCAATCTACATAATTAAAGGGGACCTTGCACAATTTGCACAATTCCATCATTACCCACCCTCATGTTGTTCCAAACCTGTATGACATTCTTTCTTCTGTAGAAACATAAAAGATATTTTGAAGATATTTTTTTTCCCCAGACAATGGAAGTCAGTGGTCATCAAAATGGTTTAGTAGTTACCAACATTCTCCAGAATATCTTCTTTGTGTTCTATATTAGAAATTCATACAGGTATGGATTTTCATTCATTTTTGATTGAATAATCCCTTTAAAGGTGCCATCGAATGGAAAATTGAATTTACCTTGGCATAGTTGAATAACAAGAGTTCAGTACATGGAAATGACATACAGTGAGTCTCAAACACCATTGTTTCCTCCTTCTTATATAAATCTCATTTGTTTAAAAGACCTCCGAAGAACAGGCGAATCTCAACATGGGGTTGTGAGCGTGAGGAATTAAAGGGGCCGCAGCCTAAATCGGCGCATATTTAATGATGCCCCAAAAAAAATTTATTTAAAAAAATCTATGGGGTATTTTGAGCTGAAACTTCACAGACACATTCAGGGGACACCTTAGACTTATATTACATCTTGTAAAAAAAACTTTCGATGGCACCTTTAAACCAAATGCACAATGAAAATATCTTAAAATATTTCAGTACGTTTAAGCAATTGCCCCATGTTTTTATTCAAAGTAACTCAGTACAATGCATTCAAATGATATATTATACTAGTATACTAGTAATAATATAACATAACTATATAAATATAATATAACACTAGTAAAACTGAAACAGCCACAATTCCACCCAAGCAATTGTAGATGCTGGAGCACTTTTGTGTGATAGACAGCATAAGCCCATGCTAAATCCCATTTAGATTCACATTAGGTTTATAATCAAAGAAATAAAGCGTAAAGAATTCATCTTCCTCATATATTCCACAGGCATATCATTTCCTCACATATCATATGAGACATCACATCAAGGTTTGGCATACTGTCAGAAGAGTCTTTTTAATGGCAAAACAATAACATTTCGGTGACATTTAGTTCACACAGTTGAGATAACAAAGTGGTTATTTGCATACTGGTGAAATGTTAAAGTGCTGTGGAAAGAATGTCACACCATTTGTTGAGGTCCAGGTTTTTTCCGCACTTGTCATTTGTAATTTCCTTAACCACATATTTGTTGAACACTTTCACAAGCTGATTTGCTCTTTTTTCACAGTACTTCATTATGTGCAAATGCGCACCATCAAACAGCCGCGCGACAGCATTGAAAAGTGTGCTGAAATTGGTGTGCGAAACTGATAGAGGGGAAAGAACTACATAATTATTTTGCCTTACAGAATAACATACTATAGTATGAAATTGATTAAAGCAACATGCCACTCATTTGAACCACATTCTTGTAATAAATGAATTCCTGGCAATAAATCTTGCATTATATCAAAACGTACTTCTGCACATGTGCATTTTTCCTAAGGTTGAGGAATTGTTTTCGTTTTGGAGCTTTGTTTTCATTGCTGTTAGTAATTTAGAGTCACGCGTAACTGTAGCAGGTGACAGTGATTAATGCATTTTAATATGGTCATGGCTCCGTTAGTGCCATTTAAAATCATTCCATTAAAGCTTTAAGGTTGCTGCTTGGTAATCATGTTGGCCAGCTAACATACAGTTGTACAAATCTTAGGTTAGGTTTTAACTCCTTTTTTATTGTACTACTTCTAGAGCTTTCAAGCTACATCTGCAAAGTCTTTCTGACTGAAAAAAATGTTTAATAATAAATGTTTATAATACAATTCTATACAAAATGTATTTTTTGGCTCATGTTTTTTAACATCATTTATACTCATAATATCAAATATCACATAATCACATTAAAATCTCACGCTAAAAGTGCCCCTAATTGAAGAATCACCCATTTGAAATGGTTGGTAACGCTTTAGATTACGGCCCGGAAAGTACTGCATAATTACAATGAATTTACAGTGTAACTGTCGATAATTATAGTGTACCTATACAGTAAGTATGTGTAAGTATAGGGGAACAATATGTAAAGTCTTGGGAATAAAGGAGTAACAACCAGGAAAATAACAACTTAATTATACTGTAAGTATTTTAGAACTAAGGGGTACTTATACTGTTATGATAGACAACAATCTTACATTTGGGAGCAATTTTGTTGAGAAAGTGCACTGATTAAGTTGTTCCAAGGCAAGTAGAAAGAACTATTGCAATCTTTTTTAATACATGGGGAAATATGCTTTTGTTTCATGTAGTTACAGGGTAAATATGACATTACGGGCCGTAAATTAAAGTGGAGCTTGTTACCCTCTTATTTCATGTAGTTACAGGGTAATTAAAAAAATAATATAAAAATTAAAAACAAAACAAAACAATCTGATATGACTTGGAAACCTTTATTTGAAAAACAACTTATTATATTACAAATAGGTCTAGGCTACAACACTTATTATTAATTTTTTTAAATCAACTTTTCATTTCAAATTCTAAAGTCCTGACAGTAAGTAACAAGTTTTGTCAGTTTTTTGGTTGTTGTTGTTTCTCGCTTGGCTTCCTCCTGCTCTTGTTTCTCAGCTGATGAATCTTAAGAAGGAATCTCATTGCTATTCTGTACTATAAGAAAATACAGTACACCCCGAAATCTTCTCATGGTTTAGGCTATTCATCTTTTCGCTTCCGACCAGCTGTCACCAGCGCCTGCATGAGAGTCGACTTTGCGCTCAAGGAAGCACATTGTAATGAGCAACGTGAAGCTTTCAGAAGTTCTCGCGGGAGATTCGTGTGAAACTCGCGCGAGAACTGCCGTCTCTGTTACTCTGTCTTGTTTGTTTCTCATTATCAGTTATTCCGTGTATTTTGTTGTGAGCATTAATAAAAAAATAATAATAAAAAAAAAACTGACGGCATCCGACATCCTCGTGACTTTTCGCGTGAGTTTCTCGGCACGCTTACGTCACGCTTCAAGTTACGTCAAGCATGAACTCTCAACCCTCGCATGCACGCGCAGGAGACAGTTAGTCGAAAGTTTAAAATGTTAAAATATTTGATATTTTTCTGACAAATACGTATCGTTTCACTTCAGAAGACATTGATTTATCCATTGGGGTCGTATGAATTACTGTAGTTATTACTGTTTGTGCTGTTGATGATTTTAGGAACACGTGAGCTTGCATTATAAAGTGTTCCCAGATTATTTATTTTTTCCTAAAAACCTTTTTGTGTTCATCTTAAGAAGTAAAGTCGTATACATCTCAAATGGCATGAGGGTAAGATATGAGTAAACGGTGAGCACATTTCCGGGTGTACTGTATTTTCTTTTAATACAGAATAGCAAAGGGGATTCCCTCTTAAAATTCATATGTGGAAAGAAAGAAAAAGAAGAAGAGGAACAAGAGGAGGAGGAAGCCGAGCAAGAGAAACGAATAAGAAGTGTTGTAACTTTAAATCTGTTTTGAAATAAGTTGTTTTTCAAATAAAGGTTTCCAAGTCATATCAGATTGTTTGTGGGTTTTTTTTTATTTTTACATTATTTTTTTAATTACCCTGTAACTACATGAAATAAGAGGGTAACAAGCTCCACTTTAATTTACGGCCCGTAATGTCATATTTACCCTGTAACTACATGAAACAAAAGCATATTTCCCCATGTATTAAAAAAGATTGCAATAGTTCTTTCTACTTGCCTTGGAACAACTAAATCAGTGCACTTTCTCAACAAAATTGCTCCCAAATGTAAGATTGTTGTCTATCATAACAGTATAAGTACCCCTTAGTTCTAAAATACTTACAGTATAATTAAGTTGTTATTTTCCTGATTGTTACTCCTTTATTCCCAAGACTTTACATATTGTTCCCCTATACTTACACATACTTACTGTATAGGTACATTATAATTATCGAAAGTTACACTGTAAATTTGTTGTAATTACGCAGTACTTTCCGGGCCGTAATCTAAAGCGTTACCAAATGGTTTCAACACTGAAAAGAAATACTGACCTTAATTTATCTTTTAAGAGATGTATAAAAGTACCATTAGCTTTTGCTACATTTAAGTTATTAACCTAAGATTTGCAATCCTTAGCCACTGGCTGATTTTTACAGCCTCTTTGTGACATGCTGGACAGTCACATTTAGTCACCTCTCTCTTCCAGGTGGTGTTTGTTGTGATCTTTCTCACTCTTGCTGCAGCCTCCACCAATCAGCAGTGCTGTCACACAGGATTACATCTGACCCCTCTATTCATTGAGGTTACACTTGCCTGGGTGTTAAAATCAATTTTCTAGCCCCTATCCATATTACCCTGTTTGCTGTGCTCTGTCTTGGCCTCTCTCAGTCAGACTCTTGAAATCCAGTTTTTAGTTTTAGAATGACTGCTGCCCAGGTCAATCTATTCTGTGACAGGCCAGATAGGAAGACTGACAGATTTACACCTCTCTTATATATACACAAAATGGTTACAATATACCAATCTAGTGTTTATACATATTTCTATGTCTATGTCTATGTAACTTTTTGTGATTACATTAGCAAGTTAGCAACATAAAATCAGAACAAACATTATACTATTGATCATTAATATTATTAAGATCTTCACACTTAATATAATCTTAGAATAGATCTGTAAGGAGGCGAGGCAAGGATCTAATCGCAAATGGTGTATTTATTAAATAAAGGAGATAATCCACACAATGAAGATGAAAATCCACACAAAGAAGATAATCCAACATGGAAAAGGGAACACCAAACATGACAGCTTCACAGCAATGAAACATGAAGACAATGACTGACAAACAAAGACTGAAACTGAGCAGAAGACCACAAGGGCGAAGCAGGAGACCACCACTGGAGACCACCACTGGAGACCACCACGGCAGAGCAGGAGACCACCATGGCGGAGCAGGAGACCACCACAGTGGAGTCGGAGACCTGCGGAGTAGGAGACCACCACGGCGGAGCAGGAAACCTCAGTGGATCCTGCTGAGATGGAGATGACCGTAACTGGGAAGACAGAGGGTTCAGAAACGGCCTTCTTGGCTGTGACAGTCTAGATAGAAAGTTCAGGAAAGGCCTCCATGGCTGTGATGGAGGGAAGGCCACCTCGGGAGGAGCTGTAGCAGACGCCGCCACCTCGGGAGGAGCTGTAACGGACGGCGCCACCTCGGGAGGAGCTGTAACGGACGGCGCCACCTCGGGAGGAGCTGTAACGGACGGCGCCACCTCGGGAGGANCCACAGTGGAGTCGGAGACCTGCGGAGTAGGAGACCACCACGGCGGAGCAGGAAACCTCAGTGGATCCTGCTGAGATGGAGATGACCGTAACTGGGAAGACAGAGGGTTCAGAAACGGCCTTCTTGGCTGTGACAGTCTAGATAGAAAGTTCAGGAAAGGCCTCCATGGCTGTGATGGAGGGAAGGCCACCTCGGGAGGAGCTGTAGCGGACGCCGCAACCTCGGGAGGACCTGTAGCAGACGCCGCCACCTCGGGAGGAGCTGTAACGGACGGCGCCACCTCGGGAGGAGCAGTAACGGACGGCGCCTTCTCGGGAGGAGCTGTAACGGATGGCGCCACCTCGGGAGGACCTGTAACGGACGGCGCCACCTCGGGAGGACCTGTAACGGACGGCGCCACCTCTGGAGGAGCTGTAGCGGACGCCCCCACCTCGGGAGGAGCTGTAACAGGACTTGGGAGGGATAAGACCACCGGACTTGGAGGCTCTGGCACCCCTGGACTTAGAAGTGCTTAGAGCGCTCGGCTGTTCGTACTGGCATCACCGGTGGGTCCGGTTGATGTCGGCACCAGTTGCCTTGGAGGTTCATATATCAGTGGTGCACACTCTGGGACCACCTCTGTGAACTGTGACCACTCTGATGTGTTGGTGGGCTCACTAACCCCAGTTTCCCAGTGATGAATTAAACGTGAAGACAAGGTCCAACAAACAAAGACTGAAACACTGGGATATATATACATAGGCTAACAAGAAACAAGTGTGGGTAATGAGTTACTATGGTGACTAGCAAGGGTAACTAAGGAAACAAAGGCAAACAGGAACTAAACCACTGGAAATGAAAATCAGACACAGCAAGGCAACAGAATATAAAAAATAAGAGTCCTTGAACACAAAACACGGGCAATAAGGGCACATTAAATTGATCAATAATGCCAGTAAAACATGTATAAAGTTACAAAAGATTTATATCTCAAATAAATGTTGTTCTTTTCCACATAAATATTAAGCAGCACAACTTTTAACACCGATAATAAGAAATGTTTCTTTAGCACTAATTCAACAAATTAGAATGAGTTCTGTAAGGATCATGTGACACTGAAGACGAGTAATGGCTGTTGAAAATTCAGCTTTGCCATCACAGGAATAAATTACATTTTAAATGTAATTAAAATCTTGAACAGTAGTGTACAATGCATTTCTCTGAGAAACAGCAGTCAACCTGCATGAAAAATATGCAGATAAACCAACGTAGGTCACGAAAACAATTTTATCCAATTAAAAGCAATGATCAGTGTTAAGATGATTTGTAGGGTTAAGATGAATCCTGTAGTCATTTCCTGAACTGCACATTTACATGCCAAGGGTTAATTATCTAAGTCAATGATTGAAACAACACTTTTCAGTAATTTTCTCTTGTCACATTAGGGATTTCTTTCAGCCATGAAGCGGCTCAGAGTGAGGCTGATGTTCGCTGTAAAGAGTGATAAGTCTGTCACAGACACAGAGCTGTGCCATAAGGGAAGCGACCTTTTAGTAAAATGGAGGTCATAAAAAGTATTCTTGTGATGCTTTTACTGCAGTCCATAAAATAACACTTCATGGCGAGTTGCTACAATGATGTAGAGCCAGTGTGCAACAGAAAAGTTAAATCATGAGAGATAAATATGACTCATGATGATGTAACAATGTGGGACCAACCTATACTCATATATTTTAAATTTAGACAGATGAAGCCACTGTTCGTCAACTGGCCAAATGATTCGTATTTGATTTTAAAGCAAACAACCTTGGGCTGGCCAATTAAAGCATCATGGAAGTTTTGTCTCTGCAAATTATTAAATGTTTGCTTAATTTAATTTCCTCTTCATAGATGATACAATAAAATGATAATTTTAAAGGGTTCGGCCTCTTATTGTGTAATTCATCATGATTTATGGAGTGGGAAAAGTAGATGTCACCTTAATGAAAAAGAATGGGTGTTTAATAACATTTGAAAGTGGTCAGCAAATGAACACTCATATTTCCCCCCCCCCAATATATGCCTACTGTAGCTTCCTAAAAACTATATATGTTTCTGAAAGCCACTTCTTAATGGTGGAGAGAGGATACCTTAATGATGCAAATTTACACAACAGTGTTAAATGAACTTTAAAGTTCAATTCAATTTATTTTAAATGCACTTTTCAGAATACAAATTGCTCCAAAGCAGCAAAGTTGATTTACACTAAATGAATCTCTGGGGGGATTCATTGGCATTTGAATCTTATTGGCAACTAGATCTGTTTGGTATAGTAACACAATAATAAAGAAATACAGAGAAAATCTCAATGGAATTAAAATGTACCTTTTATATATATATATAAAATTCTATATAGACGGATACATTATGCAATTTACAGTGATCAACAAGGCCAATTACAATGCAAATTTTATGCTGACATCATCATATTTTATCCAGTTAATGTTTTAGCTTAGCTCAGTTTTAAGGCTTTCATTCTGTATAGATAAAATGCAATTTTAAAGCACACCAGAGTCAAAGTGTTTATGCTTTTTGGGATAATCAACCTACAGATGGCTTATTTTAGCAAACTGGGGTATGAAAATATATTTTAACATAAAAAAAAAATGTCATAAGTGCTAAATGTTTGCTTTGTGAACAAGTATGTGGCTTCTGTTTGCATTCGATTGTCCAGTCTGACTCCTGGCATGTTCAGTGTCTCGAGAGCCATTGTCTTAGAAGGACCCGACATGGTCTGGTCAATGATGAGGTCCTGAATCCCGCTTTGTTTCTTTTGTGCCCCTCAGGTGGAAGATTGTGCTACACAAACTGTCAATGGAGCGTGAAATCTGCCAGCCATGCATTATGGATAGGGCAAAGTCCACCTTATTTTTAGATCGCAGCTCTCGTGGTGTGGCAGTACAGTGCATTGTGTGCTTTACTGTAATAGTTAGGCCGAATAAAGTTTGATATAACTGACAGCGCTGCTCCCCAAAATGTAAATATTTAAGCAGGCATACCACTAAAGCATTTATGATCAAAGGAATAGTTCAGGATGCATATTTCATTAAACAGAATCTTTCTCTGCTGGGAAATCACTCAATCAAACAATCACTTTGATCACTTGGATCTTGACCCCCCCAAAAAATGGGACTGTTCTGATAGACACAATGCTAAATCTATTGTAAATAATAAAATTCAAACAACCATATAATCATACAGTTAAACTTGCCAAATACATAGACTTATTCATGTTTAAAAGGGATGAGAAAACAATTCATCTCTTGTTGTTGACCTCAAAAGTCCACTTTTTTATCATTTACCACATTTACTGTAAGAGGGCTGACATCCACATTTAGAAAATGCTATTAACTAAGTAAACTACAATCAAATTACAACTGTAATATATCAAATAATCATCATTCTAAGGCCCCGTTTACAGTAGTGCGTTTTCGTTTTAAAACGCACAAGTTTTGCTTCGGTTACGCCTGTCGTTTACACTATGCCGGGGTTGCGTTTCAGTATAAACGGACCAAAACTGAGACTTTTGAAAACAATGGCGTGGCTGCCCACGTTCTCTCTACGTATCTTTGACAACCGTGTAAACAATAACATTGAGACTGAACTGCGATCTTTGCTGGCTTTGTTGTCATTTTTAGCAGCCATTGTGCAGTTAAACTCTGCATTTTTTTAAATACTGTAGCTGCCTACATGCGTAAGAAGCAACTGTTTACACTTGTACGTGCATGCCCAGTGTGCGTTTTTGGTCATGTAGTATAGACGGAGATTGTTTCTGAAACGCCAGTGTAGAGGAGGATCATTTCATTTTTAAAACGCTGTTTTAAAACGAAAACACACTAGTGTAAACGGGGCCTAAATCCACATTAACTACATTTTTCATTGATTCTTTGTGCATGCAATTTCGGGCATAGCCACTGTCTTTATAAGTGAGTTATTGAATCATTCACTCATTTGGGTCATTCAAACAAACAGATTGATTCTATCAGGGAACGAGACAACTGTCTTTATGAGAGATTCACTGTACAGTTTCCTTCAAACACATTGATCCATTCAGGGATACAACACCTATGTGTGTTTCTCAGAGACACACAAAGTGATATTTTTGGTTGGCATAACAAAAATAGTCAAAGTAACTGGCAATATTCCCCCGGTTTCACAGACAAGGCTTAAGCTAGACTAAAATGCATGTTTGAGCTGTTTTAACTGAAAGTAACTTGCACTAACGTATCTTAAAATATGTCAGTGCCATTGTCTTGTCTCAAGATGCACACCAGTAATGTTTTTTTTTTCCCAGTGAACATTAATAAAATCTACTTAAATGCTCTAATTGAACTAAGGCCTAATCCTGGCTTAGGCTAAGCCCTGTCTGTGAAACCGGGCCATTATGTCTAAAATCTAACATACTCAATACTAACTTACTGTTTATTATTCGGCCATCAGTTGAGGCTATTTGCACACTGCATTTTCTGGGAAGTCACTAGGTCAAACACATACTTGTCTTTTATACATTACATTGACTGAATGCTGTCAACCAAAGTCCAAATATAAAGAGAAAAAGCAATAAATGACATTGCCTGTAAAATTGGAAAAGGAAGTAAATTGTTGCTATTTCACTCTTGCCCATTTTGCCTTGAGTAGACTGTCTATCAGTCCAACTGCATTTGTTGGGTTTTCACAAAATAAACAACCTTTCTGTTCAGTGTATTTCTGTGATGTTATCCATCATGTAGATAGGAAGAAGGACATTGTGTCAATGTGTTAGAACACTGAAACGGGGTCTGAAGGGCACATGTAATATTCAAATTGAATGTTATAAATGCTTTACTGAGGCAATGACTGATGTGTTACTGAATGTTATTGTTGTACATCATATACTATACAGGCATGGAGAAAAAATATTCTCAAAACACTCTACATGTCACACCCACTAAGCAAAACTGCCGGAGTGAAAATACCAGATCCAATAAAGAAAACTGAGTGAGAAATACTTGAAATGAAAAATGGAAATAGTGTGTGAAAGGGAAAATGAACAGCACCATAGACAAGAGCTTCCTGCGGCTGTTTTGCCTTCTTTCCTCCTTAAACCAGAGAGCTGTTCAGTCATGACGCTGATATGTATACCAATTCAGAAGGATAATCTGACATGGGTTTAGTCTGGAAAATCAAATAGGGTTTTCGAATCACGGCTTTAACAGCTTGATCATAGCATACGTTCCTAAAAGTTGCTAGATTCTTCAAGCACGTAAACTCACATCCTTGTGGTTTTAGTCCATATTTAGCAATTTGTAAGCAGTTTTTTTCATGCGACTACAGTGGTTCAACCTTAATGTTATAAAGTGACGAGAATAATTATTGTAAACAATAATGTTTGATACAGATCAGTATCTGTCCTAACGTGAGAGAGATTTGTCAGAAACAAACCCATGAGTCAGTTGTCCTTTTATAGCTCTCTCCCTATGTGTTCTGGAAGGGTCAGCGGTTTAAGACTATAAATAAACCAAACTCTTGAAAATGAGCAGACAAATGAGATATTTATGAACCTCATATTTTACATTAAAATAGTCACATAGTTCTCCAAACCCATAACCTTTTTTTCACATGGTTTTAGTTAAAGAGGGAGGAATAATTGAGAGGTTGAGACCCATCTCTCCACCCTCCTGGTGAACAGAGGCTCACCTGTCACTGTGGGCGTGCTGAGGGCTTGCAGACAGCCCTATTCCTGCTGGCTCTAATTAACACTAAGGATCTCAAATCCTCAGTATGCCTCTCTCCACATGATTCCCTGTGCGAATGGCAGGTTGGACCCTCATGAACCCCAGGTTCGGTCATTATTAGCACCTCTCTTAAATGAATAGTTCACCCAAAAATGTAAATTCTGTCATTATTTACTCATAAATAGACTGTTATTCTAAAACCACTTGACTTTCTTTCTTTCTTTCTTTCTTTCATGGAACTCATAGGCCTATTTTTGAAGAATATCCTGGGCATTTGTTTCAATATAATGCAAGTGAATGAGGAATTGGGCTGTCAAGCTACAAAATAATAACAACAACAAAAGTATCACCATGAAAGAAAAGGAAGTCATATGGGTTTGGAACAGCATGGGGGTGAGTAAATAATGACAGAATTTACATTATTGGGTCATTATTCCTTCTACATCTGTAAATCTGAGTTGCATTATAGTTATGCACACCTTGGTCAAGTCATTAAAAGAATATGTTTTGTGCAGATGTTTGTGACACTGAGACAGCTGCTTTATCAAAGATGTTTTGTTTTGTTTTTACAAAAAAACATTGTGCCATATTCCGTATGCACCGTCAAGTTGAGTCATGTTTATTTATGAAGTGAAAAAAACAAGAGAAGCCAAGGTGAAGCAAATACATTGGCAAATATTTTAAACAATTAAAAATAAATTCACTGAAATAATGAAATGATGAATGGGACAACAAAAAAATAAATAATATTTATATGATAAAAAATGTATTGAGCACAATAAAAAGAAAAGATTTGAATTTGAAGTTTGAAGAAAAATAAAGATTTGAAGTTTGAATTTACAGCCTTGGTGCAACTCAGAATCAAAAGAATATGGAAAGAATATAATGAATATTTGCTTGTCATAGTGCAGTTTGGTAGTTAAGTGATCTAGTTGATTTCTGACACCAAGAGATGCAGGATCCACCGTTTTATTTTCATTATGTTGAAGGGTGTTTATTTATAACATTTGTTGTCATCTGAGCATTTAAAGAAATTTGCAGGGACCAGCTGTCTGGTCCAAATGGTAGATGAGGTAGTTTGCCGTTATTAAAAGAAAAAGTTCTTATACCTGAGGCAAGAGACATTTTAGGACAAGATCTTGGATGCCAATCAAACACTCAAGGCTTTTTAAAAGAATGTCATGGTCAATCATGTCAAATGCTGCATCTAGCAGGACTAAGACGGTACAAGATCCAGAATCAAAATGTCAGAGAAATGCAACTTTTTTAAATGTAGCTTTGAAATAGGCCTGCCGATCACAATTTTTTTTTTAAATATACAGTTGTGAAATATGATTACAATTTAAAATAGCTGTTTTCTGTTTTAATACATTTTAAAATGTAATTTATTGCTCATTCCATTATTCCAGTCTTGTTCTGCTTAATATTTTTGCGGAAACTGTGAGGGAGTTTCAGGATTCTGATTAATAAGTTATTTTATAAAAAGTTCAAAAGAACATCATTTGAAATAGAATTTCAATAGAGGTCTTTGCTGTCACATTTGATCAATGTATCCTTGCTGAATGAATGAATAAATCGACCAATCACTCAATCGATCACTCAATAAATCACTCAATCAATCGATACATCGATAAATCAGTCAATCAATCAATCAATCAATCAATCAATCAATCAATCAATCAATCAATCAATCAATCAATCAATCAATCAATCAATCAATCAATCAATCAATCAATCTTATGACCCAAAACTTTTGAACAATAGTTCAAAACTTATTATTCAGAGGGAAACCATGGCTTGAAAATGATAATTATTTTCTGTGATTAAGAACAATGAACTGAACAGATCTATTCTTGTTGTTTTATAACCGGTAGCTTTTGGTCAGTCTTTTCAGCAAAGTATAACTACAGCATGTTTATAGCTCTGTTGTCTAGGCAACTATTACATTACAGCTATAGACATTACTAGCAATTAACTAAAAAACATAGATGTTTCTGCCTTTAATATTGCCTTAGACAGTCTCTGAGAATTTCAAATTAAAGATGGATCTACACTCATGCCGAAAACTGTGGGTGGACTCATTGAGCCAGAGCAGAGCCTTAGATCTCCTTGGCTTAAGAGGAGCAACAGTATGGATAGTATTGGTACGTTAAGGGTTAAAGAGACTCACCAACTGCTCAGTGTCCAAACCACAAGGGTTTTCGTGATATGGGACAGATGGGTGGCTTTGTAGGCATCAGAGAACTTCTGGGGGAGTATGGGCAGTGGACAGTATGAATTCAAACACAACCAGATTGTGGCCAGAAATACCAACATCAAATATATATAAAGTCACAGAAAAACAACAGCTGATAACATTAGATTCTCACTTGCTTCGTTTCTGGTGTGTGTGGCCTGAAACTTATTTTATAAGGTTATATGAGTCCAAAAGATTTTAAAAATCTTTAACCAAGGTTTTAGATGGACAGTAAATGTGAATATTCCTATCTCCTAAAATTTAGCCTGTCAGAGTGAGATACCAGGGGTGACAAAAGCTCTTGGATGAAGTCCTTATTAAATGTATGAGGTCTGTAAACCAGTGCACAAAAGACAGGGCTAAAGAGGTTGATCTTTATAAACTTCACTTCAAAGCTACGAATTCATCAATAGGTGATCAAAGTGATTCCTCATGATATAGCTAAGCTTCCATCATGACCAGAAGTCCTTCAAGAGCTAAAGAAAGAGGAACAGTTTGCTGAGGAAGGTAAGATCACAGACAGTGTGACACATTTTGAATAGGATGGGATGGGAGGTAAAGCAAAAACAAAAAAAAAAAGGTTTGTTAGATGGAGACCTGACCTTTCACTAAAGCCAGCTTAACTGGAAAGAAATCAGCAGTCGATGCTCTGACAAAGTGTCACGTTCAACAACAGAAACTGAGCAAAGTCAAGGTTTTCAACAATATAATTTATGAAATAGTGAAAGAGCTATGTGCCTAGTGAAAAACACACCACTATTGCTGGTGTTACCGGCCTCAGACCTAGGGGATATCTGTGCCGGCAGCAAATGATACACAGGCAGTGTGCACTGTGGATCAGAGAATAAACTGAGAGAAACACGAGAGAACAAAAGTTAGATGTTTCCACAGCGGCAGTCAGTTTATTACTGCAATTCTTTTTCTTTAAATGCTTTAACTTCTGAAAAAGATTACACTTTTCAAACTTCAAGTGCATTTGGTGAAATACAATTTAACAGAAAAAAACAAATTCATTAAAACACTTGCTAAGTGTATGCAAAATATTCCATAATACAAAATATGATATATAGTATGTGTACTTGTATGTGAAAACATACATACAAGGTTATGTGCCAGTACACATTGTATGCATTTGGAAGTTTACATCAATTTACAATTTGAATTTACAATGACAGTACAAAAGAGTGAGTCAAACTGCACAAAAACATTTATCAAGACACCAGAAAACCTTCAAGACCAGATTTCTGAGGAAATGCTTTAGATTTCATTACACTTGATATATTAACTTGATATAATTTGTCTGTCACTCTATTTAACTCATGCACGTGCACACACTGAAAAAATACACGTGCTAAACACCTCAAAATGGCGACTGAAATTAGAATGCAACATGCACTCAGCAATGCAAATCTAAAACGCTTCTAAAACACTTTTAAACAATATATGTCCAACATGAACTCAGTATTTCAGCCCGTTAAACATTTTTCTAATGTCATAAAACACAAACCATACATGACACACGATTAAACTCATTATTTGGTTTTTATAATCCTCTGTGGATTCAAATACAATTCTAAACACGCTCAAACTCTTTGTATAACACCTGCCGATTCACCCAAGTACAATAAAATTGACATTTTAGTTATTTATATTCATACCTGAGAGAAACACGAGAGAACAAAAGTTAGATGTTTCCACAGCGGCAGTCAGTTTATTACTGAGCGCGCCGAACAGGGGGAAGTATCTCTCTTGCGTGTTTCAAGTGCACACAATGCACCATCTAGTGGTGTGGCGGCGTGATGACAGATGTTTAACATAAAAAGTTCTAATTTTGTAAATGTAATTAAAAAAAAACAAACATAGGAAATGTATTCACATATTAATAGGGGGGGGGGTTTTCTAACCCAAACTTATAAATTACATTTTTTTTTAACCCATTACACTGGCATCTTTAAAACACTTAAAAGTTAAATAATCAAATCCTCAACACTACCCATGTTAATTTTATTCTCTCTAATTTATGTAAATATTACGTTTAAATACCACTCTGGCTTGTCATATATATTTCTGTCATTAGTTGTATCATGACTAATGGTCTCTGAATAAAGGCATATATTCTGGGTTCAGTACAAGATACATTTGATTGCATTGTTGACAAAAAAAAAGAAGAAAAAAAAGTACATTTTACATACTAGTGCATCTCTTGAGGCCAGGAGAGTGAGGTTTACCTGTACAGTTGTTTACTAGCTGGCCTTCGTTACACTCAACCCCCTAAACCTCACTCCCATCTGGGTCACGGCACCATTGTAACTGGTCCTACTTGCACTTTGCGGGATTCGAACCAGTGTCACCAGCATGGGAGGCAGGTATGCTAACAAGGACGTTAAAGACCGCAGTCTCTAGCATCAGTCGCGGTTTTACACATGCAGTTCTTACTAGTTGGCCTGTTACATATGCATTTGACAGAAGCCTTTATCTGCGACTTACATTGCATTCAAGTTATACACTTAATCACTTCCTGCATTCCATGGGAATCGAACCCACGTCCTTAGTCTTGCTAGCGGCCTGCTCTACCATTTGAGCTATAGGGTAAAAATCAATTCTCACCTGTCTTTTCTTTAAAAAAAGTAAGAATCTGGATTACAGTGAGGCGCTTACAATGGAGGTGAAAGAGTTGTTAAAATACTGTGTCAAAGGTATAGCCTCAAGACGTGAACAATTTTAGTTTTAACATGTTTTCCAACCTTCTGTGTAAAGTTCTATCCAATTCTAGATCTTTGTCACCAAGACAGTGCAACATCGTAAACCCTAAAACTACTGTAAAAAGGATGAATAAAAAGCTTTACAGATACAGTAATACCCAAGTTAAACATACACAAGAACTAATGCAAGTAATTCCAATTATAAAATTGTAAGCTTCCTGTTTTTGTTTTTAAATTCTCCCAAAATTTACCCAATTCACTTCCAGAGTAAGTGCCTTCTTATAACCTCCATTTTCTCTTTTTTTAAAGAAGTCAAGGGATGAGTCAAAATAATTTTCTGTGGTCACCGACATTATTCCACAAACACTGTTGATTGAAATTGTACTGAACTTGGTCTAACTTTAACCAAAAACCCAACATTTGCAATATGAAAACCATAACCAGCTCAGTTCATTAAAAGCTACTATTACTTCTTCATTTATTATTACAATTATTAAGACACATACCCATTGTACATTATGCAGAAAACACAGTTTTTTATTTTAGCAGCCATAGCTAAATACCCATTTAGTTTGAGCTATTAATTATTTATAGGCCTATACCAAATTAAATTTCAGTGTGGAAAAGCAAATAAACCCCATGTAAGAGATACATAGACAATTAGCATGTATTTAGAGAATTCAGAGTTTTATGATGGTATACAAACATTCAATGACAATTGTTCCCGCAGGTTTTGCATTCAGATAAGTCAGCAGGCTGGATTCTTCAAAGTCAGTAAGCATCATTGCCTTTGAGCATAATGTCTCACAGATTAAAAAAAAAAATCTTTGAATTGCTCTTTTTTTGTGGAGTGTAACCTTTCCTATTTTTTTAAAACATGAAACTGTGACATAAAATTAGGGCACCTTGTGCCTAAGACCAAATGCGATTGTGTACCCTGAACAATCGTCTGGTATGCCGGCCTTGGGTTACACTGCTGCTGTCATTTCTGACTTTTTTTAAATTATTATTTTTGGGAATCACTTTTGACTCTGTCCACATCACACACATGCACTCATTCAAAGGGCTTTTAAATGACGTTTGAAATGCAAAATAAAAAAGGAGTAATTAAGCTCTCTCATTCACGCAGGAAATAAATAAAGGCTTTACAAACAACCGACTAAAATTTAACTGCCTCTGGTTCAGTGACTGCAGAATCCCTGAGGAGAATACGAAAAAAGGCCAGTGAAATACTATAATGACTTGTTTGTCCTATTAGTCAAGGCCATTCACTAGGATAAAAAAAGGTTTTTGTGACTATAAATATTTGTAAGGGCTCAGTTCTGATCCCCGAAGTCTAAAAGATTGACAATATGTATTTGCGCCAAGAAGCCAATATACCCTTTAGCGCAATAGAAAATGGAAGGAATTTCAGGCAATTGAGTGGCATTGACTATATAAAAGACATCTTCCTTTTTATTGGTCAGCAGTGAAAGTTTTCAAAGGGTGCCCCGAAAGAAGTTAAATAATGGATCTGCAAACTTTATCCACAGGGAATTTTTGTCTGGTCAGTTTACAGCTCAATAGTTACAAAGTCAGAACTGATTTTTGAAAGTGACAGGCTTGAAAGATGAACTGTTCACAGGTATGAACAAAGGACAAAGAGTATAAACAAGAACAGAGATCTTACCAAGGTCCGCAGAAGTCGCCACACAGCCAGGACATGGTAAAAGCTCCAATGTCCTCCTAACTTCCTGGAGTCCCCAGGCTAGTTTTAAAATGAAAACATTTGTTTTGTCACAATACAAGTTTTTAGATTCTATAACTTTTGCATTACAGTGATCATGTTAAGATGTTTTTGAAGTGAGAGGGTTATACGTCAAATTATTGAATTGAGAATGCTTTCATATCTGAACTGAATTGAGGTATCAAACAAAAAACAAAATAGACCTTAATCAGGTTAGCCCCATATATTTAAGTTTTGACATAAACTTGAGGCGGTGAAGGATAGAAGTACAGTGCGCTCAGTGGATTGTACCAAGGCCGTAACCATGTCTTAAACATTGGGGGGACCAACGTTTTTTGGGGGTGGTCTTTTTATTTTAAAGAAAATTTAATAATTTAAGGATTAAAAGGGATTTAATGGAATAAAGAAGAAATAAGAATGGTCTAATTATAGCCTATATAGTTGTGAAGTAATCAATTTAAACTCTTTTGAAATAATATTTTATTTAAAAATATGCACACATTCACTCTTGTTTGTATGTCTAAAACGTTTCTTGTCTCGTCACATTCAGTTATGAATGACATAATTTAAATGATTGCATATTTTCAATTCAAAATGGCAAAATTGCATTAAAAAAGTTGAGTAGTTTGCATCACTGTATGTTACTGTGGGTCGTTAAACATATCTAACGTAAAACAGTTGTCAAATATTAAAAGTTTAGCTACTTATATCTTACCACGCACGCACTCTTTCACTGTTAAAACTAAAAGTAACGCGTTTGAATTCACACTCATCTTCAGTGAATAATAAACCCCAAAGCTTCTTTGATCTGATTGGCCATCATTTTGACACTGATGAGCAAATGTTAGACCGCTGAGGCAGACCAGCCTAAAAATGTACACTTTTAAACTGTCTGCCATCCTAACAACAAACAGAGTGGTGCGTAATGGAGAGCAGCATTAAGAAATATAAAATATTGGGGGGGACAATTTGGCCATTTCCTATTATTGAGGGGGGATTTGTCCCCCTCAGTGCCTATGGTGGTTACAGCCCTGCATTGTACTAATGTTAAACAACATACATCGTTCAGCTGACCAAATTTATATCAGTAGATAAAAACTCCATAAAACGTCTTGAAAGTCCTGAGTTGTAAAAATTACGTGATAAAGGACCTTGATACAGTGCTTGCCATTGTAAAGAATGTAAGTCTATCCCTCATAGCATTGTTTTCATCTGTGTTACACACACACACACACACACACACACACACACACACACACACACACAAGTAATTCTTACGTCCACTGGTACAAGCCCTGTATTCTAAAGTGCAACCTAAATATTCAGTTGTATGTTCAAATTTGTATTGAATCTGGGATGAAAATCATTTAAGCATTGATTGTGACAGCATTTACAACATTTGCAACAACTAAAAGACATCATAGTATCACTGACTCTAGACCATTTTATCTGCTCACAATGCAGAAATGATTACATTATGCAATGTCTGAAGCTGTCGGCAGAATATTACGGCGTTGTCTAAGGGCATTCAGTGCAGGCACTAGTTGTTTTTAATGTTGCTGTTTATCACTTTTGCCCAAGACATTGTTTGCCAAGAGAATAGTGAGATAACCCAGCATGATACATTAATGAGCTAGCTCTGTAGCTTTTCTTGCTGATATTGTCTGACAGCCCTGTCTCTTGCGTGACCAGATGAACCTAAAAGCATGCATTGCATAAAATCATCTTCTTAATCAGTATTGGTCTTGTTTTCTACTACAAATATCTAAACAGACATAAAACAAGATACATTTCCTTGAGGGGGAAAACTGCTTAAAATTTCAAGACTTGAAGCACAAACACATTTTGCTTCTCAAAGAAATTTATTTTTGTTTAAGGATGTTAGGGTTAGATTTTTTCTTTACCAGATAGCAAGACAACAAATAATGATTACCTTTTTTTTTTTTTTTTGCTGTGTGCTTATCTACAGTCTCCATTTATTTCACAGACTATAGAGCTCAACATTGAATTTAATTACTTTTTTTTTTTTTTTTTACTTCTGCAAAACCCATTTCTCAAATCTCTTTGCACATCACTGCCCAGTGTGAGAAGCTTGAGTTTCTAAAAGCATCATTTGTCTCAGTGGCAGTAGCCTGCCTCTCATGTCAGATCCAATAGACTAACCCATTCACACTCTGTCTCAAAATCTCAAAATCTCAAAAAAGACTAGAGACATGATACAAACATGTGTACTAAGAACAACTGAAACCACAGGATCAAACGGCTCAATCTAAGAACAGACGCTGCGGTTATCGGTCAAAGAACCACATGCAGAGTTCATCACTTTCAATAAATCATCATGACAGCTAATCTATTACAGATCTAATTTATGCAATTTATATTGATTAATGCAATGAGATTACCGTACATGTCTCAATTCCAGGTATTTGGAACTGGTACCAGCTGAGCATTGCAAGAATACTATGCATCCAATTTCCATCAATGATTACGTTCTCAAAATTCATCCCATATTTTTTAAATCATTTGTTTTTTCCAGGTTTATGATAGCGACCACACTGCTCACAAAATGAACTGTGATAAAAGACTTTGCTGTGTGTCTCACTAAGGGAGTCTACACTGATTAATTGTACACTGTTTGCCTTGTAACCGTTGATATGGTGTAATGAGTATGGGATGTTAATTAATACACAATTCCTAACGGTTCATGAGTGGCCAATTAATAGTGCTTAACAAGCAAAGGTGATGGATGAGTGAGAACATGACAGCCCTTTGCTCAGTGTCCACGCACAGCCAGTGGAGGTCGATGTTTCTGGTTATTAACATAGTTCCATACTACTCTGAAAATGTACTAACCCTATCCCTACCTCTAAACCTAACCCTAACCATAACTTCTTCCCAAAATCAGTGGGAAAATGATAGGTGAACAACACTGATGTAGAAGCACCTAACCCTGAACTAAACTAAACTTGACATAAACTGTAAATGTGTCCCTCAAATCTGATTGGTTGATTGGAATGTTGTTCCAGGATCAACAAAGATGTTGATCCTTGAACACTTGTATTAAAACCCTTATATTATTAGTGACAAAAAATAAGAATAAACAAAACTATTTCAATATAATATAATCATATGTGATGTCCCTCAGGGAATTCTTTAACTGTTTTTCACTGTAAATTATATGGTAATCCATAGTTTTTTATTCTAAAAAACATAAATTTGATAGTATTTTTTACATATATTGCTATGTTAAACCATTTACATTTTTTTTACTGGTATATAGTAAGGTAACTTACAATTAACCAATTAAAGACACAATATGTAATTTTTGACCACTAGAGGTCGCTTTGTCAAAACAAAGACGTAGCTTGAAGACTCTTTGATTTCGTTGAATCATGGGAGGTGTTGTCTTCATGTCTACATCTGGGGGAAAATAATCTGATGGGACTCAGGCAGAAATCGTATTAATGGATGAGCTAATGTATTAAAGATATATTAACATTACTGCAGTATGAAGCAGTGTGTGGCTGAAAGCTGTTGGAGCAAAATGAGGCCGCTGGAATGATTGCTAATGAGAGACGAGTGCAACACACGGCTCGAGAGCAGTGGAGCTTTTATTGTGTCGCAGACGACCGCTTCCGCTCCTTCTGGACATACGTATGTGGAGTAATGAAGCTCTGTTTTATCATATTAGATACATTTGTGTTGAAAGTTGTTATAATGCTACTCTGTGCGTTCGCTCTGTGGTTACTATAAGACATTTTAATGCACACTGCAGTAAGCTAGATAGATATTAGGCATGGTAAAACATGGTACTTGTGGTAAATCAAGAAAACGAGATTTAAACAATAAGACTTACTGTGTTGAGCTATATAAAATGATTAGTTTTCTGTCAATGAATGTATCAAAACAGTTACTCACCTGTCTAATAAAACATAATATATTAAAGTGTCTTTGGGGTTTCCATGGTTTCTACAAAATAAAACTGGAAATTGAGGGTAACGCGGGTATGATGTCATTGATAGGCGACCCACAGACAGGATCCGTGTCCTTTTAAATATTTAAACATTCTTGGAAACATTTGGGATAATCTAAGTACACAAGTCAACAAAATATATAACATTGTTCTAGTGGTTTTAGGATATTTTAATCCAAACATCTTACATATTGCACCTTTAACAGGTTTTTATTCCAGCATTTTCACAGTACTTTTCTGTAAAAATAACAAAAATGATGTATGCATGGAATACCTGGATTAACCATTACATTTCCTAAATGCTTTAAAAGTTGTTACGTCTTTGAAGGGTCTTTTCTTCATTATGTATTACTGTTGCTAAAACTAAAATGGCTGCCCATGCTTTCAGAAACAGAAATGTGCAGTATGCTGCAGTGGATGAGGCCTGTAGAGGTATAGTTGCCTTTGATGCACACTTTTGGCAGATTTTCTGTGGTACATCGAAACAGGGCTATTTTTATTCTAGAATGACAGAAAAAGTTGGACAAAACATCAGCCTCTTTTTGGCCTGCATGATGTTGAACAATGGCTGAGTGAGTCTCATTTGAAGTGGCGAATCGTATCGATTACTCTTGTCCTTGTCTATGCTGATACCACACACAGTCACCAGATCCCTGGGGTTCTCCAGTGCCTTCCACCACCGGCCGAATGACAGACAGACGACACCTTTATCCTTAAATGAGTCACCGCCGATCTGTGAGAGTAATTTGACATTAAGGGAAGTAGAGTAAAAGAGTAATAGAGTCAAATGAGAGAAGGACAAAAAAAGAGTGAGATATACTTCCCCTCTCTATGACAAACAGATCTCATTAGTTTTTAGAGCTGTTTTACAGCACACTTTAGTATTTTTTAGACACTTTATTTAGACTTTGATAGTATGTTGTATGTCTATCCAAACAAATTTGTATACTTTACATTCAAAAACCTACAAATACTAATGATATCCCTCTGATTATGGTCGTGAGCAATGACGAAGAGACACATTATAGACATTTTTCTTTAGCATCAAAAAGTGCCAGTATGTTCTAGTAATACATGTATTCAAATTTCTTATAAGAGTCCAGACTGACTTATCCATCCCACTCATTTTGTCAAATTAATAACTTTTTCCATTGACTGACTCTCATTTCATCTGTCTCTAATACTGCTTGGCTTATGAGCATTCATTTAGAGACTGCACATTTTCACCTCTGCTCCTTAATGAAACTCCACATATGCACTATAAAAGACTGCAGCAAGAGGGAACAAAAGTTACAAATCTTCTGCATCTCTCTTCTTATCTTTCTTTATCCATTTCTTTTGGTGTCTTTTCTCCTTCTCTCTCTTTCTCAAATCCAGAAAATGCCTGCCTTCCATCTCACTCCTGGCTGAGAGTCCCTGCTGTGCACTGTGAGAGAAGAGGGATCTTTTTCACAAGTGGTGTCCAGGCTGGTAGTGTAGGACAGTTCTGGACTGAGTCCAGGATCAGCCTCCTGCTGCTGACATACACAGGCTCTCTGAACACGAGAACACACACTCACAAAGAGGAGCTTGTCATTTCCAATGGTCCATTCCCATAGAGCAAAGCAAAACATGACTGTGGTGCCAGCAAATTGGCAGCACAGATATTATGGCATAGATTATGATTACATTAAATTAGTTTGCTCTAATAGGAACAGTTTGCCTATCAACAATAATACTATATTTTTGGTTAGATTATTTTTTGTTAAATATACATACACATAGCTACTTATGTACTGTACATACATATATTATTATGTTGACCGTTTAAGGTAAATAAAAATATTCTCCAATGACAAAATAGTTCAACCACAAATGAAAATTTTACGATGATTCACATCCACACTAATAATCAAAATATAACAGTGTTTTTAAATACTTGGCGATCATGTCACATGACATGCGAGAAATCAACGCTGAGCGACACGTCCAAAAGTAAGTAGTCGTGTTAGTTCTGGCACGTCACTTGAGTTATAATAGACAACAACAACACACGATGATGTCAATCAAAACAAAGTGCGATAGACAGAGGATCCCGCTATATTTGGAATTGACCCTTCGCCGGGGGTTTGATTGACAAGCAATCTAACCAATCATAACGCTGAGGTGTCGCCTCTCAATTGTGTCATACCCGCGTTACCCTCGGTTTTATTTTGTAGAAACCATGGAAACACCAAAGATGCTTTAATATATTACGTTTTAATAGGCAAGGGAACAACTGTTGGTTTATAGACAGAAATCTAATTGTTGTTATATAGCTCAACACGTTTAGTCTTATTGTTTAAATCAAATTTTCTTGATTTCTTGCGAGTACCATGCTTTACCATGCCTCAGAGGAAAACACTATTTTGTGAAGTTGCTAACATAGCATAATCAGATGCAGCTTTATTTTTAGTAACAGTAATACAGAATTTTCTCCATCATACAATACGTTTTAAAATTAATTGCATGCCATTTATCAACACAAGCCATCCAGCATTTATTAATATGACATTCTAAAATCGATCAGCTTACTGCAGTGTGCAACAGTGTCTCACAGCAGCCACCGAGCGAACGCACAGAGTAACGTTATTACATTTTTAACACACTCAAATGTATTTAATATGATAAACAGAGCTGCGTTACCTCATACTCATGACCGGAAAAGCAGAAGCGGCGCCGGCGACTGCAGCATAATAAAAGTCCCGCTGCTCGCAGAGTGTGTTGCGCGATCGCTCCAGCGGCCTCATTCAGCTCCCACAACACTCGGTCCTACTCTGCTTCATACTATAGTAACATTAATAATCACATCCATGAACATGATTTCTTCCCGAGTCCTATCCCAATTATTTTCCACCAGCCGTTGAGATGAAGACCACATGTCCCAAGATTCCGCGCTCAAACTTGCCGTTATCAAGCTACACTCTAAAAAACATTTGGTTAAAAACAACCCAAGTTGGGTTAAAAATGGACAAACCCAGCAATTGGGTTGTTTTAACCCAGTGGTTGGGTTAAATGTTTGCCCAACCTGCTGGGTAGTTTTATTTAACCCAACTACTGATTAAAAATGACTATATGGCTGGCTTAAAATGAATCCAAAATAGGTGAGAAATTAAAAATCAAACACATAATTACTAGAGGCAACAATAATAATCAAAAGGTGTACATTTATTAATAAGCAATTTAATAAATGTTTATTGTTTATTATTCATTATCTTATTAATAAATGCTCATTTATTAAACATATTAATAAATGTTAATTTCCAGCATATTTTGGGTTCATTTTAAGCAAGCAATACAGTAATTTTTATACAACAGTTGAGTTAAATAAAACTACCCAGCACGTTGGGCAAACATTTAACCCAACCACTGGGTTAAAACAACCCAATTGCTGGGTTTGTCCATTTTCAACCCAACTTGGGTTGTTTTTAACCCAGCATTTTTTAGAGTGTACGCTTTTGGTTTGAATAGGCCTCTAGCAACCTCTAGCGGACAGAAAAAATTACATAGTGCACCTTTAAAGGATTAGTCCACTTTTAAATAAAATTTTCCTGATAATTTACTCACCCCCATGTCATCCAAGATGTTCATGTCTTTCTTCAGTCGAAAAGAAATGAAGGTTTTTGATGAAAACATTCCAGGATTATTCTCCTTATAGTGGACTTCAATGGCCTCCAGACGGTTGAAGGTCAAAATTACAGTTTCAGTGCAGCTTCAAAGGGCTTTAAACGATACCAGACGAGGAATAAGGGTCTTATCTAGCGAAACAATCGGTCATTTTCTAAAAAAAATACAGCTGTATATGCTTTATAAACACAAATTATCGCCTTGCACGTGCTTCCACTTTCCGCATTCTTCAAAACACTTACACTGTATATCCTATGCCTTCCCTATTCAACTTACGGAAAAAAACGAAACTGGCACCGCGTTCGTTCCATAAGTGGAATAGGGAAGGCGTAGGACATACAACGTAAGCGTTCTGAAGAATGCGGAAAGCGGAAGCACGTGCAAGGCAATAATTTGTGTTTATAAAGCATATACAGTTGTATTTTTTTCGAAAATGACAGATCGTTTCACTAGATAAGACCCTTATTCCTCGAGTCCGCCATTACTGCACTGATGAGAATAACTCCCAAGCGTTTTAGGTGTTCTGTAGCTGGATGGATTAATCCACATAACTCTCTTCATTTACTACCTAAATCTGAGCTGCTGAAATCGAGGTGGATTAACTTGGTTTTCCAGGAAAATGCTCCCTCAGTTCTGCCGAAATTCGTGTATGTCTGCGCGAATCATTTCACACCGGACTGCTTTGTGAACGAATATCAATACAAAGGGACAATACAAAACAGAAACTGTGCTAAAAAATGTGCAACTCAAGGAGGATACAAGTAAAAACTGTTCGTGATTCATCTTACAGTCTCCAGAGTGACACTAAATACGGCAGTAATGAAGGTGAGAGCACTTTATTACACTTTATCAGAGCTTATTTACGGGTATAAAGTTTATGAACCACCACCCGAAAGGCATAAGGTCTTTATATATTTGTTTACTGTTAGTTGTAACGAGTGTTTCTGTGTAATTCGCAATGATAGGTGGTGATAATACAAGGATAAGAGAGAGAGAGTTTATGGATAATATTTTAATGCACACTTGTAGTGTTTTATTAAGCTCTTACAGTGATTTTCTAGAGTGAAAACTGGCGCTTCATCTTTTGTGTGAAGTACAATAAACGTTATAAAACTCATCTGTATAGTTTTGGCCATCATTCGGACGGTACAACAGGCCTGTACTAATATAGTAGATTAAAAACAAGAAGGCAATATAATTTATAACCGTAATTTAACTAAATTATACCTGTTCTATCTCCATGCAGCATATATTCGCAGTTTCTAGTGTGTCCTGACTGAATCCTGACACCAGAGAACGAGCTCTTGAAGCTCTTAAGCCGATCGCAGCAGCTCATTTGCATTTAAAGGGACCGCACTGAAACGGCTCGTTTTTGCCCAACCAGTAAAAGTAGCAATTTTAACATGCTGTAAAAAATTATCTGTGGGGTATTTTGAGCTAAAACTTCACATACACACTCTGGGACTAATCCTTTAAGTATTGTTTTTATTTGTTTGTGCATTTCTGTAAGTGTTTTCTGGTTCTAGGTGTACATTATTTGAGGGCAGTCGTGGCCTAATGGATAGAAAGTCGGACTTGCGGTCCCTTTAAATGCAAATGAGCTGCTGCGATCGGCTTAAGAGCTTCAAGAGCTCATTCTCTGGTGTCAGGATTCAGTCAGGACACACTAGAAACTGCGAATATATGCTGCATGGAGATAGAACAGGTATAATTTAGTTAAATTACGGTTATAAATTATATTGCCTTCTTGTTTTTAATCTACTATATTAGTACAGGCCTGTTGTACCGTCCGAATGATGGCCAAAACTATACAGATGAGTTTTATAACGTTTATTGTACTTCACACAAAAGATGAAGCGCCAGTTTTCACTCTAGAAAATCACTGTAAGAGCTTAATAAAACACTGCAAGTGTGCATTAAAATATTATCCATAAACCCTCTCTCTCTTATCCTTGTATTATCACCACCTAACATTGCGAATTACACAGAAACACTCGTTACAACTAACAGTAAACAAATATATAAAGACCTTATGTCTTTCGGGTGGTGCTTCATAAACTTTATACCCGTAAATAAGCTCTGATAAAGTGTAATAAAGTGCTCTCACCTTCATTACTGCCGTATTTAGTGTCACTCTGGAGACTGTAAGATGGATCACGAACAGTTTTTACTTGTATCCTCCTTGAGTTGCACATTTTTAGCACAGTTTCTGTTTTGTATTGTCCCTTTGTATTGATATTCGCACAAAGCAGTCCGGTGTGAAATGATTCGCGCAGACATACACGAATTTCGGCAGAACTGAGGGAGCATTTTCCTGGAAAACCAAGTTAATCCACCTCGATTTCAGCAGCTCAGATTTAGGTAGTAAATGAAGAGAGTTATGTGGATTAATCCATCCAGCTACAGAACACCTAAAACGCTCGGGAGTTATTCTCATCAGTGCAGTAATGGCGGACTCACTGTAAACCAGTGGTTCTCAACTCCAGTCCTCGGGACCCACTGCTCTGCACATTTTGTATGTCTCTCTTACCTGACACACTCAGTTCAGGTCATGGAGTCCGAGCTGATGATCTGAATCAGGTGCGTTAAATAAGGGATACATACAAAATGTGCAGAGCAGTGGGTCCCGAGGACTGGAGTTGAGAAACACTGCTGTAAACAACGCACTCAGGGCGGGTCTATATTCAAACTTAAGTGTCAGTCAACACTGTGGGCGGGGCCTGTGGCTTTTGTGACGTCACACTGCCAGGGATCTGGAAACGGCTTGTTCTGAGACACTGCTTATGATTTATGGGGATTAAAAAAAAGGAGTGGGTGGATTTTTATCACTATAGGGTGGTTGTGTACACACACTGCCAACACACATTTATGTCCAAACACCAGGCAAAAGTGAATTTTGCATAATAGGTCCCCTATAAAATGGTCTATTGTCTGGTGGCATATTGCACTTTTCAGCACATTGTGAAACCCCTTTGTTCCAATTTCTAATTCCAATTTTTTTTTTAAGGGATTCTACATTTATTTGTGTTCCTTTTAATAAAAATGAGATACTAAGGCTGGTTATTTAGCTGGCCTTTGTGTGCATTTTAAAGCATTTTGATTTAACAGCAACCTGTTTGTTGCTTAAAGCAATAATTCACTCGAAAAATAGAATAAATTATCTTGTGTCACTACAATATGGTATTATTTTATTTCTTTCAAGAAAACAAAACAGATCTTGAGCAGAATGTCCTGAGCTTGGCATTTAAAATAACCATCCACTTTAATTGTATAGAACAGCTGCAGAGATTCCAAGATTTCTTTTATGTTTTGCAAAGTAAAATAATATTGCATGGGTTGGAACAGCATGAGGTAAATAATGACAGAATTTGCATTTCCCTTTCGAGGGAACTGTCGACTAGCAACGCATTGGGAACCTTCTGCGTGATGTCGTCACTGAAGCACTCTTGTATCTAACCACTCGCGTCGTGAGACGTCAGAGACGGGTGACGTCACGGACCAGGAACTATAAAGCATACCCGGATGCAGAGCACACCAGCTTCTGTTGTCTTCAGCAAGCACTCTATGTTATCGTGTGTCTTATTTGGTGTTGTTTGTCTTATTTCAAAATATAAACAAGTCACGATCTCTTTGTCTGAGGACAAGAGTATCTCACACCAATCCATATATTTATATATAAAAAAGACACGTATTATGGCGAGAAACAGCAGTTGAATGGGAGTTGAGCATGCTCAGGTAGCTCTCGAGGGAGCTGTCTAGTGTGCACTGTAAAAAGAAACTCGCTCTCAGAATACTGTGTTCCAGTGTTCCCCGCGGATCGCGTCCCGCTTGTGCTGAGGCAGAGCGACGGCTCCATTCGGGGGGTTCACAAATGGATCTGACAGAGGGGTTTGAGACGGGCGCTGCCCTTTCTCTGCCCTTACCTGTCAGGTTCAGTGCCGTTTCCCAGGTGGAAGCACGCTCTGTGGTTTCTTTCCCCGGGTTGAGGCACCGGTATTTCACATGCCAAGCTCTGAGGAGGTGGATATTGTGATATCGATCTGAGGACTCGCCACCTCACACACATCGTGTTCCAAAAGCACACGTTTATTATTCCA